>CAUYLG010024158.1:0-93316 GCA_963573385.1 Cacajao melanocephalus
ATTCTAGCCTGGGCAGTAGAACAAGAATCCTGTTCTCTCTCCCTCTTTTTCTTCCTCTTTCTTTCTCTCGTACATTCTTTTTTTTTCTTTCTTTCACTCTCACTTTCTTTCTTCTCTTTTCCTTTCTTTCAAAAAAAAAAATAATAACAAAAATAATCTCCAATGTAATAGGTAGTAGGTATCCTATTATTTTAATTTGCACTCCTTTGCAAAGACTATCTTTTCTCCATTGTGTTGCCATTGTTAAAGATCAGATGACTTAATTTGTGTGAGTCTATTTCTACATTCTCCCTTCCATTCCATTGATCTATTTGCCCATTATCTTCACTACTGTAGCTTTATAGTAAGTCTTGAGGTCAGGTCGTTTTAGTCCTTTGACTTTGTTCTTCTCCAATTTTGCATTGGCCATTTTGGGTCTTTTGCCTCTCCATATAAACTTTAGAATCAGTTTGTCAATATCCACAAAGCAAATTGATGGGATTCTGATTGGGACTGCATTGATGGTAGAGATCAAGTTGGAAAGAATTGATTTTTTGACAACATTGAGTCTTCCTATCCATGAACATGGGACATCTCTTCATTTAGTTAGTTTTTGATATCTTTTATCTGAGTTTTGTTTCATCAGTTATGTTTTAGAAAAATACTTGCTATTTCTTTCAAACACCAGAATCCCATTTAATGTACTAAGATGCTCAGGCCAGGAGATGTGTAAGAAGTTTGACAGCCCATTCTTCCTTCACTCAAAGGGATGTGATAACTGAATGTAAGGATAGGTAGAATCATTCACACTTTAAAAATTTGCTCTTTCTCTCTGCCCTTTTGTAAAATCTGAATAATCGCATGCATCTCAGTTAAATTTGTTTATAATGTGACTCTATTGTATGCAGTCCTCAAACCATCCCTTAATCATTTAATGCTCATAGAAGATAGTATGCATTAACTCTAAGACTCTTTCTCATAGAACCTGGAATTCAGAACCCATCTCAACTCAGAGCTCATCTCAGGAAGCTATTAAATAGTCAGTGGGAGTTGTCATGGATGTAGGTACCCGATTGTCATTCCTGACCTATATCATAGCTACCTATTTTCAAAAACAAATTTGAAGCATTAAAAAATCAATCACTAGAAAGATGTAAATATATGCTATTATTCTAATCATCATAAACAGTATTAGCCTAATCTCCAGACCCCTTAAATTGAAACCCTATGTCTGTATGAAAACTGGGAACGGGGTCCAGTTTCCTGTTGGGGAATACTGCAGGCTCAGGTAGAGAGAGATGGTGAGTGTGTGTGGCCTTCATGAGCTGTGTTGACAAAGTGTGGCTTTGTTGACTGGAGAGAAGGGCTTTGGTTTCCTTTCTCAAGGATTAGGACATGTGACAGGGTTAGGCAGTGGGGGACATAGGACTTCAGTCAACATGCCAACTCTGCCACCAAACAGTGTCACTAATGTTGGGCAACATTATATCTGTATGCCTCTGTTCTATATCTGTAAAATTGGGATGATAAGACTTCCCTCCCCCTTGTATAGTTGTGAAAATTAAATGAATGGCAATGGCAGGAAAGATTAAATGAATGGCATTGTTCTGACTGGCAGGTCAGAATGATTCTTATGAATCGTTGCCCCAAGATGGCCCTAGAGTGCAATGCCCTACCTGATCCAAGGGCCTGGAGCTGGGTATGATTCCCATCAGCTGACCTCATCCTCCCCAGCCTCCAGCCCCTGGATCCTTGCAGGGTTCTTCCTGCCTGATGCTTCTCCACACCAGTCTGCCTTCAAATAAATCAGTAAGTGGACAGATGAGCCAACTTGGGCATTATAATATTTGCAAAGAGTGACTCTCAAGACAACAGACATGTAAAGTAATCCATTTCGGCACTGGGTGAATTTGTTCCAACCAAAGAGCCATCACCAGTGTCAAAGGCAGTTAGTGTCATGCTGCCTCTGTGTCTATTTCTTGTTAGCGGTCCCACATTGAACAGTAAACACATTTCACTGTTTTGCAAATTTCTACAAAACAAATATTCTGACAGCAATGTTAACCATTTTCCTTCCCTCCCTCCCGAGAGCTTTCTCTTTCTTGCTCTCATTTCAAAACTTTTCAAGTTCAAGACCCTGGAAGCCTGCTGAGCTCAGAAGAAGGAGCTGAGGAAAGTTCCGATAGACCGTATTCTCTCTCTTGATCTCCCTTTTCTTCACCAGCACTAAAAATACACACTTCTCCACCCCACCTTGTCAACTCCCCTGTAATTAGAAGGGCCTCCAGAGTCTCATCTGCTAAATCTATACCTCAGAGCAGAACTTAGGGAACATGTGGGGAGGGTGGGTGATGTGGTGGGGAGGTGGAGCTGGGAGACTGGAGGAGCCCAGGGCTTTAGGCTCAAAGTTGATGGTCAATGAAGCGGGGGAGGCTCATGCAGGAAGGGGGTTTCCTGCTGCTGGAGACATGACTCCCAGGGAGTCCCCAACCCTCAGTGTATACATCAGGCATTCTGCGGGTCCTGGGCATGTATGACCAGGCCCCTAAGGAGCTCACTGCTTTGTGCTACAGATGGACACATGAGAAATCACACAGCTATGAGAATAGAAGTAGGTCTGAAAGGATGTGTAAGTGTTAACATTGGTTTATTCTGGCAGCAATGAGGGTTTGAGGGTTGAGGGTTGTTGCATTTTTTGTTTTTTCTTGTATTACTTTTGTAAAAAAAAATGTATACTTTATAAAAAGTGAGAAATTTATTACTTTCATAAAAGTAACAATACGACATAGTGAGTGTTCTAGAAATCCATTGCAGGCTGGGAGCCCTGAAGTTTTAAAGCCAGAGAGGCCCTCTGGATGAAGACAATTCGCAAACCAGAGGATAATTACTGAAAATTTTTTCTACCCAGGCCCAGTTCTAGAGTCTGAGGATATAGAAGTGTATTGTTGGAACAGAGTCCAAGGTGGGGAGAGGTGAGAGGTGGTAATGGAATGGCAAGCATGGTTCAGACTGGAAGGGGCTGTGTGCTAGTCTCAGAAGCTGGCATTCCTTTGCTTCTCAGTGGGGAAAATAAATGAGTGGATATGGTGGCATGAGGTCGTGTGTCAAGGAGAATGGAAAGCCCCAGGAGAAATAAATGCAGTACAATCTTCCTGGAGCATCAATTATACTTAAACATCCTCGGGGAGGAGGTTGAGGGATTCTGTAGATAGGTAATTTAAAGTATTACCATAACTCTGGAACCAGCCTGGTGGATCCTGGCAGAACTTTCAGACTGGGCTCCAATCTGGTCCCCTCAGAGAGAGTATGGCCCCCAACTGTGCTAGGTTAGGAGAACTCCCTTGGGAAAGCGTGTGGAGGCCTGCCGTGTGAAAGGAAGTGAAGGGGCGAGTCTTATCCTATTTGTGCTGTAGAAAGATTCCATGGTGGTTTGCATGGAGAGGGAGGATGAGGTTTGAGGCAGTTAAGGGCCTTCATAATAGTTCACCTTGGAAATGCCGAGAGCCTGGCTATGGGACGGATGTGTGAGGGATGTGGGGATTGACGGTCTTGCATATTGCTGGGGCAGGGTGTGGGTGGAAGGACGGGGTAATCCAGATGACTCCTAAGTGTCTTTGGTCACTGAGAGATACGATACCATTAACCATAACAGAGAGCACAAGAGGAGAATGGGTTTCATTTCATGCATCTAGAAAGCGGTAAATGAGGGACCTTCAGGGAGTGGATTCTGAGTGGGGAAGAAAAGAGGGACAAGGGGGACCATGATGGGACAGTGTCTTCAGGGAGTTGGTGTAGGATGAGGACCAAGGGATGAGAAGACCTCTCACGCTTGTCCTCTAGCCAGTCCACACACCTCCCAGGGGCTGGGGTCCCAACCTTTGCTTCCTCAGCAATGCCTCCAGGGTTGCACGGCTCTCCTTGACTTTCTGGAGGGTGCTCAGTCATCTTTCAGCTTCCTCTGAAGCTCTCCCATAAGTGGAAACAATTGTCTCTTCTGTGCTTCTCTGGATCCCCTGTGACCTCCATCGCTGCACATGCAGCACTTTACACAATGTGCTGATTTCCATGGCTGTTTCCTCCATCAGCCTATAAGCTCCTGTGCGCAACCTTGCATAGCGTAGGTGCTCAGTGAATGTGTTCTGGATTAGTTGATGGATTTTCCAAAAGGAAGCAGAAAGAAGCAAAAATGGATGTGCTCACAGGGAGAGAGAAAAGGAAAGAATTGTCACAAGAACCACATGCACCAAATAATAAAGTCAGATGAGAACTGAGAAGCATTTGCTTGAGTTGGGAGGTGTCCATGGCAAGAATAATGTTCCTGGCTGGATGTGGGCAGAAACACATCACAGGAAGTTTAAAGACTGAGAGAATCTAGAATCAGAAATACCATTTGACCCAGCAATCCCATTACTGGGTATATACCCAAAGGATTATAAATCATTCTACTATAAAGACACATGCACACATATGTTTATTGTGACACTGTTCACAATAGCAAAGACTTGAAACCAACCCAAATGCCCATCAATGATAGACTGGATAAAAACAATGTGGCGCATATACACCGTGGAATACTATGCAGCTGTAGATAAGGATGAGTTCTTGTCCTTTGCAGGGATGTGGATGAAGCTGGAAACCATCATTCTCAGCAAAGTAACACAGGAACAGAAAACCAAACACTGCATGTTCTCACTTAAAAGTGGGAGTTGAATAATGAGAACACATGGACACAGGGAGGGGAACATCACACACTGGGGCCTGTCAAGCATTAGGAGAAATACCTGATGTAGATGATGAGTTGATGGGTGCAGCAAACCATCATGGCATGTGTATACCTATGCAACAAACATGCATGTTCTGCACATGTACACCAGAACTTAAAGTATAATAAAAAAATTTGTTGAGTGACTAAGTGAATAAATGTGCTTCTGTCAATAAGCTAAAACATTAATGTGTATGTACTACAAAAGTAAAGTGCTGCAAATAATTTTTTTTATCATTTGTTTTTGCAAATAATTTTTTTAAAAAAGAAAGGCTAAGCAGATAAGAACGTGGGGACACCTTCCCCCCACCCAGAAGTTCAGAATAGAAAAGAAAGGGAAAGATAAGGTGATAATTACAAGTGACATAGATTTTTAGGCTTGAAGGAGCAAATGGGGAGAGAGATGCTTATGTAATGCAAAGTGAATGGGTACAAGTGATTAAGATGGGAAGGGATGATCAAGAGCAGAGGTGAAGGGGTTGGCTTTGAACCAGACAATTTGAAGTCAGACACTCCTTCCCCTATGAAGGGCAACAGTGAGGGGAAGCAAGAGGCAATAGGTTAGACTTAAAGGAGATCAGGGAAGGCTGTGAATGCGAGAGGAACGCAGACACATAAAGAATCATGACAATGCTGTGCATCCATAGGAGACTGGATAATCACACTAGACCTTCAATTGCTATGATTCTGTAATGTTCCATAGAATGAGTTCCATCTGGAACTGCTCTCTGGGCCTGCTGTAAAGCCACCGTCTAGGACTCTCCTTTTCTATCATCTGAGGACTTAGCTTTTCCATTCTCCTGTCTGGAGTCCTGTTTCCTGGGATCCATGTTTTTCTCTTTTTGGATTTCTTCCCCCTATCTTCTGCTACATAACTAGGAGCTTTCTGAGATGCTGAATGTAACTTGGAGGTCTAAAAGTGTCTTTAGTTTATTCACACACTGGATTTGTGGTTTAGTTGGAAATTTAATTCTAGGTGGAAAATAAATTTCCCTCAGAATTTTTCTAACTTCCCATGTGGTTATTGAAAAGTCAGGTGTCTTTCTTATTTCACATTTTTTGATGTGATATTTTTCCTTTCTGGGAGAATTTAAGAGATTATCTTTAGCTGTTTTTCTAAAATTTCATGATGCGGAGCCTTGATGTGAGGTCTTTATTTATTATGTTGGGCAATTGGAGAATCATTTCAAACAGGGGACTCATGTCCAGTTCATTGGAAATGTTTCTGTAGCACATATTAGATGATTTTCTTCTATTTTTATCTGTTCTCTGTTTCTGCAATGTCCACTAGATAATTGTTGAACTTGTTGGATTATCCTCTAAATTTATTTTCTACTTTTCATCTTTGTCTCTTCTTTTCTTCATCATGGGTAATCTGTCTGACTTGGCCTTTCAATGATTCTATTAAATTTTTGATTTTAGCTGTCATACTTTTATCTTCCAAGAGTGTTTTCTGTTCTTTGTTGTTTTTAAAAATTACATCCTTTTTTTGTTCAATGGCTGCAATATTTTCTTATCTACATTAAGTGATATTAATTAAGGCTTTTTGGAAAATGTATTCTGCTCTTTGCATTGTTTTCTTTCATTGTTTGTTCTGTTAATTTTGGTTGTTGTTTTCCATATTTCGTGATTGTCACCTATACCCAAAAAATGACTGGAAACTCTCTCTCTCTCTTTCTCTCTCTCTCTCTGTCTCTCTCTCTCTCTCTCTGTGTGAGTGTGTGTGTGTGTGTATGTGTGTGTGTCTGTGTGTGTGTGTGTATGATGCATATTAGGGGAGGATAACTCATTATCAGTTTTCCTGTAGAGTGATCAAGCACAAGGCAGGATATAGATATTTTAATTTTTTGGTGTGAGGAGACAGGATAATTCTGTTTCTTCAAAAAAGTCAACTGCTTACCGGGATCTCTCTCTCTCTCTTCTCTCTCTCTCTCTCTACCTCTCTCTCTCTCTTTCTTTTATCTCATCTCTATTGTTATTTTTATACCTACCTGTTTTGATTCTTGGACCTGGGTGGAAAGACAGAGTTAGAGAGTGTGTTTCTCAGTATTCAAGATAGAGAATTTCATGTCTGTTTTTAACTGTAAGACTCGACTCTTGTCTTCTGCTTTTCCAATTGTTCCTGCACTCGTGCCTGTAGCTTTTCCAGTTCAATAGAATTAGAGGATCGACCTCTGCTCCACCATCTGGGCAGGTTAAATAGGTGGCTTTTCAGGGCTGGAGGAGACCTGGGGATCTAATTGTTCTGCACACTGACTTCAACCAACATCTCCTTCTCAGCTCAGCCCCTCCACTGTCCCTGAGGTACCCAGTGCCTCCCAATGCCAAACCTTCTGCCATCTTTGCTGGGTGAATTGGCTCCCACCTCACAGGCACCCCCTGCAGGCTCTCGGAGCGCAGCTTTCTCAACTCCTTGAGGACAGTTGCTGCTCCTTTCTTCCCACTCCACCTTGAAAAAGTGGGTTGGAATCGCTTTTCTGCTGCTGACTCCTCTCTCATTCTGTGTGTCCCTGCTGGCTTTTATCATTTGTTTCTTCACATTACACTTGTACCTGTAGAGGGTTTCACATGCTCAATTTAGCATTTTAATCAGAAAACCTAGTATACATTTTGGTACAAAACAAATACTATGCAATCTGTCACATGCCTATTGTTGCCTAACACAGCAGGCATTCCATGAAGACCTGTTGACAATTAGTAACTCCAGGTCTACCACATGGAACCATCAAGTCCAGTGCTGAGCCTGGGGCACAAGGAGCAGAGGATCCATCTGTGAGAGAGGAAAGGGGGCCGGAAAACAGACTTCCATAAAGTGGGTAGGTAAGAACTGCTCTTCTTTCTAGATCTTAGTTGATGAGGAGTGATTGGTACACTTGGTTGCTTTTGCATCTAATTTATCAGTTTTGGACATTAGTGGACTGTGCCATTTGGACTGCACAGTGAGAGCTATGACTGGCAAATACAGAAAGGAACACTGCCCCTAAAATTCTCTGTCCATTATCCTTGCATTAGGGCTTACATTTCCAACCACTTGGAATTAAGCCATTAAATCAACTGAGTAGATTGGAAGCCCTACTGAGAAGAGCCCCCTGCTCCATGATGGAACACACCTGTGCCAATGATGGACTGCTCCTGCACCATGATGAAATGCACCTGCGCCTTGATGAAATGCACCTGTGCCTTGATGGAATGCACCTGTGCCTTGATGAAATGCACCTGCACCATGATGGAATGCAGGAGTCTTAGCCAGAGGCCTAGGGATGACCTCTGCTTCCCTCTGACTGGAAACAGATCAATCAGACTCATGTTTCCTTTTTCTCTGAGATTTCACAGAGTCTCTGAGGAGATGACAGCCATAGGAAGTTTGGGGATGAGCCTCTGGCCAGAAGTCTCTCATGGTCACTGATGAGAGCCCTGCACAGTGGATGGCTCTGCTGTTGCCATGCCAACATTGGGCACAGGGATCTTGGCCAAGGTTCTCAGGCCACTGACTCCATGTCTGTTTCCCTTGGGCATCAGGATACTGGAGCTTCCATGGGAACTTGGATCACCCTATGGAACTGTGGGGATTGGGGCTCAGGTCCTGCTGCTCCAAGATGCCCACCTCTGTCTATCCCCACACATCACCCAAGAGCTTGGGAAATCCTGCCCTTTGCTTTAGCTGGTCTCCACCTCTTGAACTAAATCTCAGCTGGGGGTTGCCTTTCATGTGTTTGGTATCAGCTCCTGTTGTTTTTCCCCGAAAACATAAAATACTCTTTACTGTGAGGCACTGGGAACCAGACTGAGAGGAAGATTACATAACTTCCAACTTCTTAGTTTTGGATTAGGGTTTCCAAGTCTTCTTTTACTCCTGCTGCAACAGGAATAAAAAGCACATTTATATCCCAGTACCTTTAGTATTTGACTAAACTGTGCAGTTGGAAAACCTGGTGAGGTTTAGCCATGACTTTTCCGTTCCTCTGTTAACATTTATTAACACCTATATCAGTTAGGGCACCCACAAGACACACATAGCATATTCACCCCGGGATAATTTTAAGATGCTTAATTTACAAAGAGACTGATTATAACAGTGTGGGCACCATTGGCTGGATGGTGCATGGCCCTGGGGCTAGCTGCATGGAGCTGTTAGTACCCCATTCTGAAGAGCTAGGAAGGTACAGGGGAATTTGGCAGATGGAATTTGTCTGCTCTGTCAGTTAAAGCTCCCCATCTGATTTCTGAGTGTCCCTGCTCCTTCACCAGCACCCTTACCTTGTCAGCAGAGGTCTGGTAGGGATGAGAATTAACTGGCTCCACAGCTCTGCAGCCCTTACTGTCAGACCCTGGACTTAGTCTTCACCACGTCTCCTCTGACTGCAGGAAGTAAGGAACTTCATCACTGCCATGGGTCTTCTGGTCCTCCATGCAATATTGAACTGCATGCTCATATTCTCTAGGGCTGTAAGAAGGAGGAGTAAGTGGGATTGGCTGCCTGATGCCCATTCCCAGACACATGGGATCCTAGGACATGGGGCTCAGCCTGCAGTGCAGTGTCCATATGACCCGCCAGGGTACTGGGGTGGGAGAGATTACTTCTCTAAAAGCTCTGGTTTCTGGAACTGACGGTAGTGTCTAGGAGGCAGCAACCTCATCGTCAGACGTGTTGTCATCCTGGAGAGAGGAGGCAGTAAGGGAGGCACTGGGAATAAGGCACTGGGGAGGGAGAGGAAGGTGGGGAAAGGAGTAGTGTCCTGAGTTGGAGATTCTGGCTGCAATTCTTTTTATAGGGTTCTCTGACCAGCACATGGGGCTCTGGCCCTGCATGCTGCTGGGATGGAGGGTTGGAAATGCTTTTCCATGGAGTTTTACCACTTATTCTTCTAAGCGTCTCCCTCTCTCTCTCTCTCTCTATCTCTCTCTGTCTCTGCCTTTCTCCTTCCCATTCATTTCCCCACTTTTCCTCACAACTGCTCTGTTTCCCCACTTCTGCCTGTGTCTTTTCCTAAATCTTTGGCTATCTCTTTTCTTCTTTTTTTTTAGCGTCTTTTCCCGTATGTGATACAATTATTTTTATTAGGCTGTGCTATCTATATATTTAAATCCCAGAAGTGTATCTGCTAATTGTACTTTTAGGAAAATAATTATGCAAGTTAAGATGATTAGATAATAAAAGCGTTCTCTGAGGCTGGCCTCTTTACAAGGAAATGGTGATGGGAACAGGGATCCTTTCTACTGAAACTAGCAGGGCAGTACAACTCTTACCAGGACACTTTTGAGACATCTGAGATATTATCAGATTACTCTCAGGGCTTGGCCAAAGGGCTAACTCTGGGAGCTCATCCTGCGAGCAAGATTGGATATTTTGTGGCCTTCCAGGAAGGCAATGATCAGAGAGTTCCATGATACATGGCTTAGGGCTTAGGACCCCATGGAATTCCTAGATCCATATGAAGATTCCAAAGACACTTGGAGTTTCTGAAACTTGAGCACACGCATGCATGCACACACACAGAACAAGATTTTGGCTTCCCTTGGGTAGAGGGTTTGGTAGATGTGAAATTGCTGAAACACATTAACTCTGGAATTGCTTCATTGCACACTAATAGTGGCCGTAAGCTTCCTGCTCACTCACTCTTGTCATATAATAAATGTTCACAAAACAAATGCTTTCCTTCTCTGGATTCTGCTCTTGATTCAGAAGGGTGGCCTTGCCAGACACTGCTGGCACACCTGGGCCATCACAAGTGCCTACCACACCCTTGTCTCCCATCACCTGCTGACCTGACCTCCCCAGGCAGGAAGAGGTGGTGCTGCTGCTCTTATGCTAAGGCCAGGGGGCACTGGGAGAGGCGATGGCCAGGGAGATGGCCCAAGTTAAGAAGGGGCAGAGAGAAAGGGTACCTGTGATATTGGGTGTGTATGGGAGCAGAGAAGTCAGTCAGGGAGAATAGGGTTCTCTTGGTGATTGAAGAGCAGCAGGAGTAATTTCTTGGTAGAATAAAAGGGTATGGGAGACTGATTCTGACTTAGAGATACTATTTTGCAAAGGGAGAATTTGATGCTCAGAGAGGACACATTTTCTTCAATAGGACCTTGACACTTCTCCATTAAGAAGTAGAATGAATTCCTCTCCCCTTGAATATGGGTTGCCTTTAGTGACTTGCCTGATCAACAGAATGTGGTGGAAATGGTGTTCTTGGTTTTCCAAGGCCAGGTTATAGGAGCTTTGTGGTTTCCGCTTCTCTTCTGCAAACACTCACCCTTGGGGACAGTTCTTCCCAGAACCCACCGCTCAGTGGGTGAAGCCCAGGACACATAGAGAGGTCACATGAAGGGGCTCTGTTCAGTGCCCCAGCTCAGAGGCTGCCTGGCAGCCAGCATCAACTGCCAGTCTTTGGGAGGGGATCTTGGATGTCCAGCCCAACTGAGCCTTCAGTGACCGCAGCTCCAGCTCCACCTGCCTGTAACTGCATGAGGGACCCCAAGCAAGAACCGTGCAACTGAGCTCAGTCAATCCACAGAATTGCGATAGGTAATACACTTCATTTTGAGCCACTACATTATGGGATAGCCTGTTATACAGCAATAGATAACTAGGACGCATATTTAAGAAAAATACTCAAGATCCTGAATTTTAAACAAGAACCAAAGGGTCTTCTCTCTGCACTTTCGCAATTATTTTCAGAGAAAAGGGGCAGTTTTTAAAGCAAGCTGCCCTGACTGTGTCAATATATCTCTTTCTCTTTGGACAAATTAATGGTCAGATAGTCTTGAGCCATGGGCTTGAAGGCAACTTAGAGATCATAGAATAGTCATGAGCCTACCTTCTTGCTTTACAGATGAGAATCATGGAGCTGAAGTGACTTGCCCAGCATCACCCACTGCCTAATGACAGAGCCTAGGCTGGACCCCAGGCACCCTGATTCCTAGCGTAGTGCTCTCTTTATAATATATTACGGTACCTGTTTATAATGCTGTTTTGGGACAGACAACTCCCTGAAATGGGAGTTTCCAAAGCCCTGATGAGAATGATGAAAGGCTGTGTGGGGATTCTGAAGTCACCTGGGCTCTTTCACAGCTCCGTCCAGCTGCATGGTTTTTAGGGGGACATAGCTTGTTTCAGCCGACTCAGGGTACCATAACAAACTACCACAGACTGGTAGTCTTAGACAACGTATATCTATTTCTCACAGTTCTGGAAGCTGGGAAGTCCAAGATCAAGTTGCCTGTAGATCCGGTGTCCGGGGAAGGCTGCTTTCTAGTTTGCAGACAGATGTCTCGTTGTATCAACGTGGTAGAACAGAGAGAAGACTGGAAGTGAGTTCTCTCAGGTTTCTTCTCCTCTTGTTTTTAACTTTTTGTTTTGTTTTGTTTTGTGAGACAGAGTCTCACTCTTGTTCCCCAGGCTAGAGTGCAATAGTGTGATCTCGGCTGACTGCAACCTCTGCCTCCTGGGTTCAAGCCACTCTCCTGCCTCAGCCTCCCGAGTAGCTTGCATTACAGGTGCCTGCCACCATGCCCAGCTAATTTTTGTATTTTTAGTAGAGACAGGATTTCACCATGTTGGCCAGGCTGGTCTCGAACTCCTGACCTCTTGATCCACCCTCCTTGGCCTCCCAAAGTGCTGGGTTTACAGCCGTGAGCCACCGCGCCCAGCCGTTTTTAACTTTTATTTGAAGTTCGGGGGCACATGTGCAGGTTTGTTACCTAAGTAGACTTGTGTCACGGGGGTTCGTTGTACAGATTATTTCATCACCCAGGTATTGAGCCTGGTACCCATTAGTTATCTTTCCTGATCCTCTCCCTCCTCCTACCCCTCATTTAGCTCCCACTTATAAATGAGAGCATGCAGCATTTGGTTTTCTGTTCCTGCATTAGTTTGCTAAGGACAATGGCCTCCAGCTCCATCCACCTTCCTGCAAAGGACATGATCTTGTTCTCTTTTATGGCTGCAGAGTATTCCTTGGTGTGTGTGTGTACCACACTGTCTTTATTCAGTCTTTCATTGATGGGTACTTAGGAAGACAGAATTTCTTCTTATAAGGCACTAATCCTATCATGAGAGCTGTGCCCTGATCACCTCCCAGAGGCCCCATCTCCTAATATCATCACACTGGGGGTTTAGGATTTCAACAATGAATTTGGGTTGCTGAGGGGAGGTGAAGGGAGACACAGACATTTAGTCCATAACACAGTGTCAGTTATTTAATCAAGTTTTTTGAGACAGGATCTTGCTCTGCCACCAGTCTGGAGTGCAATGGTACAATTATAGCTCACTGCAGTGCCTTGAACTCCTAGCCTTGGTCTCCCAAAGTGCTGAGATTACATGCATGAGCCACTGCGTCCAGCCTAGTTTCTTTTAAAAAATGTCTTTTCACACTATGTCTGGCAAGAAGACATTGAAATGTGGAATGATAAGGTCAAGTGTGGAGAAATGCCTCAGTGGAGAATTAGCTGTGCTGAGGCCCAGCAGGGTGGGAGGCTTCAGGGCACCCCACTGTCCTGGAATAGAGAGGGTCTAGATAGGGTGA
Organism: Cacajao melanocephalus; assembly: GCA_963573385.1. Lineage (NCBI taxonomy): Eukaryota > Metazoa > Chordata > Mammalia > Primates > Pitheciidae > Cacajao > Cacajao melanocephalus. The sequence continues at coordinate 13,258 of CAUYLG010024158.1, forward strand.
AGTCTATGGTGGGCTAGGTTCCTGGCCTGGGCTCTGAAGGCCATTGCCCCTGGTGCTTCCTGCTCATTACCAGTCCAACTGAGGGCTTCCCATTTGAAGAAAAGCAACGTCTGGCTGATCTGGGAGGCAGTTGTCTACATCCCAGGGCAAAGGAATCATCAGAGGGAGAGAGAGAACATCAGGTTGCTTTTCATAGGTTAAATCGTGTCTCCTGAAATTCATATGTTGATGTCCTAAACTACATCGCCTTAGAATGTGACCTGATTCAGAAACAGGATTGCTGCAGTTGTAATTAGTTATGATGAGGTCACACTGGAGTTGGGTGGCTCTCAAATCGAATGTGGCTGGCATCCCTCTGACAAGGGAGAAGGCCATGTGAATATTCATGTAGAAGTTGAGGGAGTGCTTCTGCAAGACAATGAACACCAAGCTTGCCAGCGTGGCAGCAGAAGCTAGGACAAAGGTGTGGAACAGAGTCTCCTGCATAGTCCTCAATAAAAAACAACCCTACCCATACCTGAATTTCGATTCCAGCCTTCAGAACTGTGAGACAATAAATGTCTGTTGTTTAAGCCACTTGGTACTTTGTTATGGAAATCCTAGAAAATGAATACAATGTTAAACAGGTCAATGAATACAGTCTTGAGATTAAAAAAAAAAAAAAAAGATGAAAGGGGACTGGGAGTATTGGTTTGGAAGAGGAAAATGTGAAAAGGTAGGTGGGGTGACCTTGGCCTTGGCAAGCCCTGCCGGCAGGAGAACCACAGTGCAGGCCCTTGAGACCCTGTATCTGCAGTAGAGAATCATGCATCCTTTGAGAAGTAGCTCTTGGCATGTTACTGGGTCCTAGTGGAAACAGAACACTTGGCCATGGATACCAAGTGACAGTACATCCAGAGCTGCCTATTATGAGCTGGGCTCTGTCAGAGCTACCAAGTTATAAAGTCAGACAGGCCCAGTAGCCATCTATTGTGGTGTGGAAATATTACATGTGAAGTTGAGCTTGAGTAGGACCTGAGGGCATGAGTAACCTGCTAGACCTCCTGGTCACCCACCACAGTTGAACTTTCCCAGCTTGCGCCTGTGGCCATGGAGAGGAATGCTGGGTGATTAGTTCGAAGAGGAGGCAATGTCGTTTATTCTTGGTTTACAGGTGGATCAACTCAGTGCATGGGTGCAAGCCAAAAACGAACAGTGGTTGCATTTCCCCCACATTTAGGATGACCCCAAAAGGCAGTAGAGAGAGAAATTCTTCCCAGTGGGTGAAGCTTGGAGCAGTGCACCCGATCATCTGCTTTGCTTGGAAAGGAAAGTGGCCAATACCTGGTTAGGGGGTCAGAAAAGAAAAGGACTAGAGGCAAGGCGACAAGGCAGAAGCATGTGATAGACACATTGGAATGGGTTCCAAGTAGAAAAGTTTTTGAATCATATGTTCACCACTAAGTATCTGCTATCCACTGGGTAACTGAGTAGACAAAGGACTTGACATGTTGGCATTGGCCAGTGTCTTAGTCTGTTGAGGCTGCTATGACAAAATACCATGAACTGGGTGGCTTATAAACAACAGAAATTTATTGCTCAACAGTTCTGGAGGCTGTGAAGTCCTAGTCTGGGAACCAGCAAATTCCATGACTGATGAAGATCAACTTCCTGGTTCATAGATGGTGCTTTCTTGCTGTGTTCTTATGTGGTGGAAGAGGAGAATGAACTGTCTGGGGCTTCTTTTATAAAAGAACTAACCTATTCATAAGGGATCTACCCTCAAGACCAAATTACCCTCCCAAAGACCCCACCTCCTGATATCCTCACCTTGGAGGTTAGGATTTAAACATGAATTTTGCAGGGGTGGGGGTGCGCAAACATTCAGTTCCTTGCAGCTGGCCTTCATCATCAGTCACCCCAGATTGACATGATGGACTTATGAGTGGAGTGGCTTCAGCGTTAGACAGGAAGATATATGTGAACTGAACATCATGGGCTTCCACTTACCAAGGCTGATCTAGCTGCAGCTGCTTCTGAAGGTCCGCATTGCCAGCAGCAGAGTCCAATTCAACCAGGCACTATTTCTCAAGGAATCCAATTGGCTGCTTAGTGACAAATTGGCTACATTGACTCCCTTCCATTCTGGAGAAGCCAGTGAATCCTTCTCCACGGATAGATACCTTTTCTGGGGATGGGTTTGCCTTTCCTGCCCACAAAACCCCAGCCAGCATTTTTATTTGGGGGCTTTCAGAATGCCTGTTTCATAGGCATGGAATCTCACAATGGCACAGCATGTGACCAGAGGATCCATGTCACACTGAATGAGGTGTGAGAGTGGAACCATGACTAGGAAACCAGTGGTTTTATCACAGACTCCTGCGGCATCTGTCCTTTTCAACCCTGGGACAGCCCTCCAGAGGCACATTTGAAGCCCCAGCTGATAGGAAGCATTCTGAAGGAATGAGATATCATTATTCATGATGCAGTCCATTTTTTAAACCATTGGCATTTATGACCCTATGTCTTCTATAAGAAGGAAGCAAAGGCCCCAGGGCAAGAGTGGCTCTACCTACCATCATACCAATGACCCACTGGGGGATGCTCTGTGTCCCTGAAACCTTGGAGTCTGCAGGGTTGGAGGTTCTGATTGCCAAAGAGGCTGCACCCTTGCCAGAGGTCACAGGAAGTATCCCATTGCACTACAAGTTACAGCTTGGCTTCATTGTGCCCATGGGCAGTAGGCAAGGAGAGGAGTCATGACCTCGCAGGGGCAGTGTCCTAGATTAGTAGGAAGAATCAGATCTGCTTTTATACAATGGAAACAGGAAGGAATACATGTGGAACCCAGGTAAACCACCAAGATAGCTGAGGTTGAGGAAACTTTAAAAGGGACAGTGGGGAAAGGGGAGAATGGTATTAGTTGTGGCCCTAAGGTCAATTGCAAAGAGCAGGCAATAGTTCATCCTACTAACCTCCCTCTCCTGATTCTTACTTAGGAAGAAAGGCCCACTGGACTCATGAAATCATGAAATCAGCTGCTGCCCAAATCTTTGTGGAGAAGGTTAGCTCAGTGCAAGGGGTGGACTGTAGCAGCCATGAGAACATTCTAACTATAGGGCACACAAATAGCCAAGAATGGCAGCTGCTGTGGCTCTGAGATCCAGCATCCCATTTTCACAGAGGCTGCATTTCCCATGGGCTGCCTTCAGCTAAAGAACAAATGTGGCAGGTATACTAAGGAAGATGCATTCTTGGGAGGCATGAGACTCCTCTGGTGACCAGTGTTGGCTTGAGGACTCCTGAACTTTCCTTAGATTGTATCATTCTTTAGGATGTATCCATCTAGCCTTCTATTCCTCTGTCCTTCCTTTACGGTCAGACTTGCGTCAGGGTCTGACTGTTCTTACAGCTTTCCCTGGGCTCCTTCCCATTTTCTCTCACAGGCATCTCCCCCCCGCAAAAAAATCCTTGAATGTTTAATGGTATCTTGGCATCTTCTTCTTAGAGCACCCAGAATAATCCAGTCCCTTTAACCCTTGCTCTGACCTCTGTAAACAGACCTTCCATAAAGCATCTCTTCAAATATCCTGCTGAGTTGCCATCTGTCTCCTGCTGGGACCCTCAATGATAGACATTGCTATAGACCATAAATGTTAGAGCATTTTAAACAAGAAAATGGAACGTTAGGTGGTGTGATAAGAAAAAGCAGCAAGGAAGACATGGGTCTTGAGATAGGGGGTTGATCTGGCATTAGAGGTTGGCATTTCAGATAGGTGTGTGTGGGGGGGTATGCATGTGTGTGTGTGTGTAGGGGTGTGTATGTGTGTGTGTGCATGAAGGCATGTGTGTGTGTGTGTGTGTGTGTGTGTGTGTGCAGCATAAGCAAAGGTACTAGGGCAGAAACGAGCACTTATGGCAGGGTTTGTCCAAGAGTCCACACCTCTTTTCTCAGGAGCTCCATTTGTGCTATGGGAAGAAAGCATCCAGAAATACTTATTTCTCTATATTCATTGTTTGGAATTTGCAAGGAGGTTTCCGCCTTTCCTTATTTATCACCTCATTGCCTGTGTCTTTCTATGTGCAGCCAGGAGTTCATGTCAGACAAGAGCCAGGGCAGCGGCCAAAGCCGAATGGAAATACAGAAAAGGGGGAAAAGAAGACAGAGAAAAATTAGTGCCTTAAAATTCTAGTTTCCAGGGCTCAGAATACTGGAGGCAACAGGACTAAAGAGCCCCATTTGTTAGAAGCCAAAGACAGGCAGCAGTTTCCTTCAGAAGACAGAGGGTGAAGAGAGGTTAGTTTGACTAGAGGCTACCAAAACAGAATCCCGTGAGAGGCAGGGAGACAAATGCTACTGCGAAACTGTGAAAAAGCAGGTTCTATTTATTTCATTCAACACATGCATGTGGGGTACCTACCATATGCCAGGAACTGCTCTAGGCACTGGAGATGCACTATTAAACAAGACAGATGAAAAATCCTTGTCCTCATGGAGCTTACATCCTATTGATTAACAAATAAACCAGTAAAACATGTCAGAGAGTGGTAAGTGCCATGGGGCAAAGCAGAGCAAGGGCAAAGACAGCCAGGGAAGGCCTTGCAGACAAGGCAACATAGAACAGAGGCTTTAAGGAGGTAAAGGAACAAGTCTCAGAGGTACCTTGGAGAGTGGTCCATGCAGAAGAAAGAGCAAATTCAAAGGCCTGAAGGTAGGGGTGTCCTGGCTGCTCTTATTAACATCTGTCTATTTAGCATCCCGTACGAGTCCACCTACTCACAGATAAGCTTCTATTTGCAAAGTCTTCAAGTTGTAGTGGTTTGCATTCCAGACTACACTAGTGTTATCTAACTGTAGCATCTAAAAGACAACAGTGGCATGACCAAAAAGTTATACCTCATTATAGTATCAGACTTGAGGTTCATTATCTCACAATCTGCATCGGTTTCAGCAGCAGATAAAACTTCCCAAATATGAATCCTCAGGTGCAGCTCCACTTACTCTAGAGACTGAATTTAAAAGACAAGTAGTACCTTGGCTTTTGGAATTGGAAAATTTGCATCCTGGTTCACTTACAGGCTGTGTAGTCCTGAATAGTTACTTAACCTCTCTAAGCCTCTATTTCTGCATCTATAGATGGAGATAATAGCAACATCTACAACACACACCAAGGAGGAAATCAGATGAGACCGTGCATTTAAAAGAGTTCATGAATTGTTGGCTTTTTTTTTTGAGGTGGAGTCTCGCTTTGTTGCCCAGACTGGAGTGCAATGGCACGATCTTGGCTCACTGCAACCTCCACTTCCTGGGTTCAAGCAGTTCTCCTGTCTTAGCCTCCCAAGTAACTGGGACTACAGGTGCCAGCCACCATGCCCAGCTAATTTTTGTATTTTTAGTAGTGATGGGGTTTCACCATATTGGTCAGACTGGTCTCGAACTCCTGATCTCAGGTGATCCACCTGCCTAAGCCTCCCAAAGTGCTGGGATTACAGGCATGAGCCACCACGCCTGGCCGAATTATTGGCTTTTGTGTAGCACAAAATGTTAACTGGACCATTAGTCTGTTTCTTGATATATAACAAACCATGTCAAAAAATTAATGGTTTAAAACAACAATCATTTATTTCCCCAGATTCTAATGGTTGACTAGGCTTAGCTGGCTGGTTCTTCTCCTGGTTTTTCTGGGGCCCACTTTTATGGTTGTAGTGATCTGGCAGCTCAAATGGGGCTGGATGATCCAGGATGGATTCACTCATGTCTGGCCTCACTTACACATCCTTACCTAAGGCTTTTGTCTGAGGGGTCTGGTTCTCCTCCACATGGTTTCTCCTTTTTTAGCAGAATAATCTTTTTTTCTTTTACATGTTGACGGCCACTTTCCAAGATGAGAGTGGCGGCTGTTAGGCCTTTTATGGCCTGGGCTCAAAAGTTGCATATAACTTTTGTTACATTTGACTGCCCAAAGCAAGTCACAGTGTCATCTGAGATTAAAGGGGTGGAGAAGTGAGCCTCACCTCTCTGTGGCAGGAACTTGAAAGTCACATTGCAAAGGGATGTGCAACATGGATGGAAGAAATGGGCCGTCTATAGAAACAGCATACCACAGTCCACCCTCTAGCTTCAGCAAATCACTCCCTGTCATGTGCAACATACATTTATATTTCCCAGGACACTCAAAAGTTTCATGTCATTATGGCTTCAAGCTTGAAGTGTATTACCTCATGATCTGCATTAGGTTCAGATGTAGATAAGGCCTCTCAGTGGGGATCCCCAGGCACAGCTTCTCTTGATTCAGAAACTTTGAATTTAAATGACAAGCATCCTTTCTCAGCACCTCTAAAACACAGCAGTGGTTTAGGAACTGGATAGACACAAGAGCCAGTCCTATTTAAAATGGAGACCAGGAACCACAAAGCAGTTGCTGGTCCACAGCAATTATGAAGTCTAGCTGGTTACATGTTGGCTTCCCTTATAAGGGTCAGAGAACATTCCTTGATTAAGTCTGGTTTTGCTCCCTGAGAGGGATACCTAGGCCCTTGTTTTCTGTGGCTCTTAGATCTTCTCCATGGGCTCTTGGTTCTATCCTCGGAGATGCATTTTTTTTCCTCATAGGAAATTATCTGTGTCGGTAGCTAAGTAGCTTTCCCAGCTGATTCTGGCTTATAGAAAGTGAAGTCTCAGAGTCTTCTTTTCTATTTGAATTACCTCTTTCACTTTTAATCCAACTTGTAGTACTTTCACTGATAAAAGGCTCTTAAAAATTTTATGTGTTTCCTGTGAATCTTATTGGGGTTCACTCCATGCCCCCAATAGCTCTATCTGTGATTATTTTTGAAACAGACCTTTCTCTTTGGGTGTGTTAATCTATTGTGGGACAATATATTTAAAACTGTCAGAAACCCCTTTGTCTAGTGGACAGGGTCTCCTACTCACTGCCTTTCAGAGGTTTACCAAAGGGTCTTATAAGTGCATCCTTGATTTGATTTTTTTGCTGAGATTCTTTCTTATCTGAGAGTCTTTCCCTGACTGAAGATACTGGAAATCAGAACTAATTTAATTTTTCTAAACCAGTAAATTCTGGGCCTTTTATGTTTCTTCTAGAACATTCTTGAAAACTGAAGAGCTGCTTCTTTAGCACATGCCTCTCTGGCAGTACCTTATCATTACACAGCTGAAAGGAACTAACTGATGCTTTTAACATTTTGCCTAGAGATCTTCTTAACTAAATCAATACATTCATTAAGTACTGTTTGTCTTTCAAGTTACTGCAGACAACGTCATTGTCAATTATTCTGCTGCTACTTAACATGGGTTGCTCCCTTTTCCAGCCTCTAATAAGAATTTCCTCACTTCCTTTCTAGTATATTGAAATATCGTTCACCATTTTTTCCAGCCTTCAGTAACAACCTACTCGGTGACTTCCCAGCTCCTATCTGCTGCCTTGTCCCAGAGCCAATGCCACATGTTTTAGGTTTTTGTTATGGCGATATTCTTTTACTAGATACAAATTGCTTTAGCAGTTATCTACTGCTGTGCAACAAATCACTCCAAATTTTTGTGGTTTCAAACAAGAACCATTTATTTTCTCACTCTTCTGTGGTTCAGTAATTTGGGCAGGCTTAGCTTGGATGGCTTATCTCTGTTCCACATGATGTTGGCTGGGCTCAGTCATATGCTTGCGGTCAGCTGTCAGTTCATCTGGGAGCTGGTTGATCAAGATGGCCTCACTCACATTCATTCCAATTGGCAGGGGCTAGCAACTGAGGTGCCCTTGTTCTTTTCCATGTGGCTTCTCTAGTCAAAAGCCTGGGCTTTCTACACTGTTGTGGCAGTGTTCCAAGAGGGCAAACCTCAGCGTGCAAGCATTTATAAATCCCTGGCTTGCGTCACATCAGCTGGTGTCCCACTGGCCTGAAGAAAGCCACTTGGCTGAGCTCAAAGTTGATGTGAGGGTGGATTAAACAGGGGAATGCAATCTGAAGGGGAGGATCCATTCAGGGCCATTAATGGAACCATCTACCACTCTTGATACCCTCATTGATCTGTTCTTGCTGGCTTCCAGACATGATTTGTAATAGGGAATTCTGACACTCATCCGTAATTTGGTCTTGTTCTCTTCTTCCAGGATTAAAGGAGGATTGTAATTACTTTTCTGCCCTCTTATAGTGGAGTTATGAGACCAGACTACCTGTGGCCTGTGGGTTGTGGGTAAAGAGCGTATGTTATTTTCAGATAGAGAATTTAGTGGCTGGAGTAGATACCTCTAGTTTTTCCATTCCTCCCATACTATGTGAGCCCAGAGATCTCTGTTGAGATTGTTTCCTCTGGCCTGGGTAAGGAATGAGCGATGACTGCATGAAGCAGAGCCCCTCGTCCTTACCTCCACACTTCATACCTGTACCAAGAGTTAGCAATTAACCTTTACAGTTTTAAGCTATTGAGACTCTGAGGAGTTTTCTGGTTACCACAGCATAACCCAGCCCATCTTGATGGATACAGACCCTCAGTCTCTCCATGCCCTATGGTCAGTTCTAGCTTCTTCCCTTGGTATTTTCTGTTATAACATGAGCTCCAAGAAAGGGAGGAGGATATAGATAACTAAATGTCTAATAGGAGAGATGAAGGAAGGGGAAAGGAAGAAGGCATTGGGCCATGAGGAGCCCATTGTTTATTTGCCAAGGATTTGTGACATGCCTCCTGTATACCCAGGCTTTGTGCACTGCCTGGGGTATGCAAAGATGTGCAAGGCAAGCTCTGGAAGGGAACACAGACTACGGGGGAGGCTGGCACATGAGCAGTGAACCCCAATAGTGAGTGATGGCTTCTGCCCAGGGGTACAACTGATTATGTGTTTTCTTCTGTAATTGGCTAATTGTCTCTGCAGGCAATTTCCATAGAGAAATTCCAGCCATGGCATCTGGCATGGCTGCCTCATTGCAGTAAGTGTGTGCAGCCTCCCAAGGTGACATCTTTGAAGGGCGGCACTCATCTGGATGCATAAGGCCTGTGATTTGTTGAAAAGTCAGCCTCATTACTTTATAATCACATATCAGATTCAGTCCTTAGAGATGACAGATACAGGGACAAAACCAAACTCTTCTAGGGCTGCAGTTTGCAATTTTGAGGCAGAAACAGACTGAAATGGGAAGGCGTTTTTGAACACTCAGGGCCAGCTCAGAGCTGAGGCCCTAAAGAGGCCGGACGGCATTCCTGGCAAAGCTTCAAGACTCTGACATTGCAAAGCCACAGCACAGTAATGAGTTAACCCTCTAACTAATGTCGGCTTGTGCATTTTACAGTAGATCTGCCTTGGAATGTCTGGCATCAGCCTTCAGAGGCTGTTCGGGGCTACTGGGGAGGTCGGCACAGGGTGGGCATTTCCTGAGGTCAGAACCAATGGGGATGAGGCCGGGGCATGTGGGGACTTAACTAAAAAGTGTAAGCCACGTGTAGGTTGTGGTGGGGCAAAATTTAACTAGATTTAATGGGTGTGAATTTTACTCTACAACATGAGATGTAAGGTAAGCATTTTTCCTTCTCCAATTCCAATTGAATTTATTCCCAGCCCACATTCTACCAGGCCAATGAAAACTTCTATCTTAGCCAAAATGGGGACCCTTTCTCCCCACTCTATGCCTTCCTTGAGTTGTGGTCATAGCATTTTAAAAGTGCAGGATATTTGCTGGGCAGCTTCTGGTCTTCAGTCCTCATGGACATGTCCAATTTTGTAGCTCACAGAGTCCCTTGGTGCTTAGCTGCCTCTCTGCAAGCTGGCACCGAGGGCCTTTGCTATGACCAAGGTCCTTTTGCATACCATAGGGTTGAGCCACATAGATGCATCCCAGAGAGGTGTTCTCAGGGTTCCAGCACCTCCCAGGGGTCAGGCAAGGGAGCAGGAAGTAGATCCTTGCTACTCCCAGGATCCCTCCCTCTCTGTCCCCTCTTAGTCTTGTAAATCTTTCCCGCCCTCTTCAATGTCTGACTGTGCCTGTCTGCTGTCCAATCCAAACCCCGGGACCATCCTCTTTTCAAAAAACCCACTTCCTTGTCTCCAACATCACACACTTTAAGAAACAAAAGTCTTTTAAACCTGCCCTGTGGCAAAGCAGCACAGTTTCTAGGACTCGGAGCCTTACTTTCTCCCTCTCGGGAGGAAAAAGAGCAAGTGGGTGGTACTTCCTAGTCTCTCTAATTTTTCTATGGCTGTTGACACCAAAATTATACTTTATTTCCCACACAGGCGTGGAGCATAGCATGGTGGTAAAAAGAAGAATCAGAGAACAAGCAAAACTTGTGGACAAGATGGTCAGAAATGAAGCAGGCAGGTGAAGGACTATTTCAGAGAACACAGAGCATCCGGCCATGCTCTCCACGTATAGGCACCCGCATGGTCTCTGACCAACTGGGATAGTTGTAGAAAGGACCCAGTTGGAGCTGGGCCTGTAGGAGTATTAGGGCCCATGAGGAAGCTTCTACTATGAATGAGATTCATAAAGGCATCCTGTTCTACTATGTGGCCTTCGACGAGTATTTATCCAGCGCCTCCCACGTGCTAGGCAATGGGCTATGCCAGGTGGTGTCTGCCACCACACCTGACTAATTTTTGTATTTTTAGTAGGGATGGGTTTTCACCATGTTGGCCAGGCTAGTCTCGAACTCCGGACCTCAGGTGATCTGCCTGCCTCGGCCTCCCAAAGTGTTGGGATTACAGGTGTGAGCCACTGCACCTGGCCCCAGGGACAGATCTTTTCGTTCTTGTTCTTCTTGTTCTTTTTCTTCTTCTTCTTCTTCTTTCTCTTATTTGTCCTCCTCCTCCTCTTTTCCTCTTCATCTTCCTCTTCCCGTGGTAGATCTATAAAGTTCCTTAACATTCTTGACCACTGAGGAACACAGGTCCAGAGGCAGCCTGGAGTGAGGAAAGGATTTATCAGTATTATGGATTGCTATAAAAGGTATATTTAATCCCATCTTACATGATTATGATTAATTGACTACACAACTTTAGAAAGACCATAGAGGTATAGAACTGTGCAGATAATCGGACCACCAGCTGGGAATGTAACCCTCCAGTGCAACATGGATTTTCTGTGACGTTCAGAATCAGGCTTCATTAGTTTGACTCAGAGTTCCTTTCTCTTGAGAGTTTATGAACTGCTTCATAACCGCATTTAGGTACACCTGTTTGTTAGTTTCTCTCAAAGCTTGGCTATTCTAATGCATTTCCATTTCTGAGCCTGGATCTCCAAGATGGGACCCTCAAAATCTTGACCAGTGACAGTGGGAACAGCAGTGAGAGCAAGAAGCTTGCTGCTTTGTGGTAGAATTGATATTTCTAGTTCAGAGCCTGAATAGATGTGGAGATACCCTGTGACAGCAGTGGATGAGAGGTCCCCAAATCAACATGGTCAGGGTCCTTAAGAGGGGGACGGAGCTGGGGTAGTGAAACGTTTCTCTCCTTCCTGTGTCCTTTTCCTTGGGGACAGAAGATCTCAGGTTAGTTTCCAGGATAAGCCAGACTTTCAATGTCTTACTCCCCTAGAAAATAGCTGGGTAGAGCATGGACCCGCTACTGGAATTCAGTTCTAGGCACAGTTAGGACCTGTACCTGCCTTTTGCCCTCTTCCAGGGAAATTCTCTGTTATCATTCGGTAGAGGTTTACAAGTGGCATGTGTCAGGGGAAGCCTTGCAGTTACCTCCTACAGCTGATTTTCTATTTACATGTCTTTTTTTTTTTGGTTAATTTATTTCAGAGAAATAAACCCAAAACTTCCTGGTGCCAGTCTCAGAGCTGGGTCCCAATCACATGGGTGGCAGGGATGAGGCAGAAGAGGCCTCCTCAGCTCCACGTAAGATCACGGAGATGGATGGAAGGTCAGAAACACCTATGCCACAGCAGATCTAAAAATAAAGAAACTGGTGCCTCTTTTCTAGAACCTTAGAGACTTTCAGAGACTAGTTAGTGAGCAGCACCTGGAAGGTGAGACTGCACTGGGGCGTGTGGGGCTGGTGAATCTGTAGATGCGCTGGGCCAGGTCCTTCCCTTGGCCTTTTTGCTCCTGGTCCTCCTGCAGTCATTAATTCTGCATTCTTAACAGTGTCATCAGCTATGATGGGTTCAGATATGTCTTCGTCCAATTCCCTCTCAGATGCTGGAGTTGGCTGATTAAACTCTGGGAATCTGCCACAGAGATGTGGGGCTGTATCTCATTCGAAAGCTTTGGACAGAGTGCAGAGGCCGACAGTCCATGAGCTTCCCTGCTGGAGAACTGGAGAAGAAAGGAGCAGTGTGTAGCTTTTGTACTAGTATGACCCGTGGCTTCTTGATTATCTGCAGCATCCATGGTACAGGTCAGGGGAAAAGGAGGAAGATAATGAAGGCCGGGGTAAAGCTGGTGTTCAAGAGACGTGCATCAGGAATGCACTTGGAGACACCGATTGATATGTGATGTATTACATACCTATTAGTCCCTTAGTCCCTCTTTAAGTTCTGATGCTAAAGGCTAGAGTGTGTGTGTGTTTGCCCTCCTGGGTTTGCAGTAATTGATAGGTTTCACTATCTGTCACATAGTAGGCACTTAGTAAATGTTTGGGACTCTGGAAAGAGCAATTCTATAACAAAGCAGCAAGCTTTCTGCTCTGTCTGCCATTCCTACTGTCACTGGCCAAGACCTTAGGGGGTTCCTCTTGGAATCCAGACTCAAAAATGGAGGTTGGTTCAATAACTTCCCAAATATAACCAAAAGTAGGTGTTTGGTAGACACTTTGGATTATTGACTCTTTTCAGAGTATCTGACAGCTGGGGAGCTCCCTTCTCCCCTCCAACAAGGGCGATACTAATTCCAGAAAACAGTGAGTGGTAGCCCAGGCTCTGCCCAGACCCACAACATTGGTTGGAGCATTTGTTTCTGGTGATATACTGTGTCTTGAAATTATCTTCCTTGGCTCACTCCACTCTCTACTTAAGTTACTTTGTGCTCCTTTGCTCTGGATGGCAGTTTCAATGCCATATTAATGCAGGCATCTGATCAGAACAGCTCTCTGCAGCTTAAGTCTTGGAAGTTGAGCCTCTGAGGAAACTATTTTCTCCCTGTGGGCAGCTCCAGCAGGAGAAGTGATGGGAGAGGGAGGCTGAGACTCTTGACTCAAAGGAGGGATCAATTATGAATCTCATCCAACTGCTCTATCCCTGTCTCAGGCTGTCACCAATAATTAAGAGCTGACAATACAGCTGTTTTCAACGAGCATTTTCACCTGGGAAATTTAAGATTCTTTAGAAACATCATCTGAAGATCCATCTTAATACCCTGGTAGCAAAGTGTAATGAACCCCCTGGATGCTTACATGTAAAATCACTTGAGAAAGCATTAGAGAAGGACAAATGTGTTACAGTGGAAACGGTGTGAGTTTGGAGGCTGAAGAGGTCTAATTTTGTGTCCCGGTTCTTCCACTCATGGGCTGTATCATGTTGAACAAGTCACTGAAACTCCTAGATTCATTTCCTTGGCTGGAAACAGGGAGTTAACAAAATACGATTTAGTGAACATCTATTATTAATTAGCTATAAAATAGGGATAATATTATAGCCACAACTTAGGGAGTTCTTCCTGTGATATGTTACATTTTGTTATCTGTATTTCACTTTAATCTGCAAAAGATTTGAGCCAAATCTTTCTCTTAAACACACAGGCACATGCCCACATACACATGTGTGTGTGTGAATACATACATTAAATTCAAGAGAATAAAATAAAGAAGTTAGGGTAAAAGTAGGAAGGTAATAAAGACAGGAGTAGGGTGGGCTGACACTCAGAGGTGGGCACCAGGAATGCATTTGAAGGCATTAATTGACCAGTGTCTTATCCTTGATAACCCCTCTGTCTCCTTCCTTCCCATCTCCCTGGCTCAGACCCCCTATGCCCCTACCCCCAACACTCAGCCTGGTCACCATCCTTGCAAGCAGAGATGCAGACACAGTCAATGTTGAGGTCAGATTTGGCATTCCAAAATCTTTGAAACATATAACCAAGACTAACATTTCAGAGAAGAGGGGTGCTTGGGATCAAATGTTAAAGCCCTGAAGGATGCAGGGCAGAAGGTTTCTGGAAAGAACAGATGGGGAGCCCTGCTGTTCAGCCCTACTACACAGAGCTCTCTGAGGCTAAGGGCAGGAGAAGCTGACGTGGTCATGGTGGTCAGGCAGTGGCCATAGCAGAAGCTACGAGGAAGGTGTGAGCGATGGTGAAAAAGCAACAGAAACAAGAATGCAACAGGAGAGGCTACCTGGACAGCTGGTGACCAGGGCTATTGATAGATGCAACCGTCATCTTCTGTCTTGGTCTGTTCTGGCAGCTATAACAAAATACTTTAATCTAGATAATCCATAAGCCACAAAAATGTATTTCTCACAGTTCTGGAGGTTGAGAAGTCCATCATCAATGCGCCAGCAGATTTAATGACTGGTGAGGGCTTATTCCCTGCCTCAAAGAGATGCCTTCTTGCTATGTTCTCACATGGCCGAAGGCAGAGGGCAAAAAGGCCAAACGAGCTGCCTGGAGCCCTTTTATAAGGATATTGATCCCATTCATGAAGGTGGGGCTCTCGTGACCTAATCACCTCCTGAACGCCCCACTTCTTAGCACTATTTTATGAGGGACTACATTTCAACATAAATTTTGGAAGGATGCACACGTTCAAACCACAGCCTGCTCCCTGCTCCCTGCTCCCTGCTCCCTGCTCCCTGCTCCAGCACTGTGTGGGCTCCTGAGAACATCAAGGCAACCTCAGTGAGAAAAAGGAGTGAGGGAAAATACATCCAATGGGCTAGAAAAATCTGGATTTACTAGAAGCCAATTTGCATGACCAGGCAGAATAGAGGCTTGGAACAGAAAATGAGTTAGGAAAACTTAAGACAGTTCCATTTTTGCATACCTGCTTGCGTGGCGTGAGAATGTAATCCCTGTTCTTAAGACAGTTCCATTTTGCATACCTGCTTGCACGGCCTGAGAATGTAATCCCTGTGCTTCCTCATTAATGCATTAAATCACAAGATCTAGCAGCAGGAACACGTTTCCACCTGGTTTCTGATGTTGATCTGTGCCAGAATTAGCTAAGGCATCTTCTGTCTGAACCAGCATGCCTCTTTGGGTCTACGGAAGCCCTGTCAACTGCATTTGTGGGTGGGGAACAGGAGCATTTGAGACCTTCTCCTTTATTGTTCTGGAACTGCAGAGAACCCAGGGAGCTCTCTCAGGCCCTCTTTTTCTGCGATGGGATCATTTTTCACTACAGCTGTCCTAGCATGCTGGAATGTGGGATAGGGGACCTTGCATGGAGAGCTCCCTCCTAGGCTGCACCAAGTTCTCTGGTTCTCTGGCACCCACAATTCTATTGAGAAGGAGAACGGGTATCAGAACCCAGAGTTCCGGGTGTATACCAGCTTGCTTCTCTGCCCACATTCCCACCCTCCAGCCCACGATCAGAACAGGGTAGTGTGAAGCTTCACCAGTTATTCCATATTTTTTATTTCTAGCATACACTTTCTGCCATAAACCCTTTAGGGTTGGCATTTGATATTGACGTGCCTGGATATGAGCCTTAAAATGTATTTTCTCATCTATTTCCTCTGCCATGAGTCTATTCTGAAGCTCATAAACTGAACCTCGGCTTTTTTTGTTGTTGTTGTTCTTATAACAATGCTTGCCAGAGGTAGGAAATGAAGCCTTCTAGTATGGCTTGAATGGAGAATGAACAAAGCCATCCAAAATATTATATGGCTACAAATGCGTGTCATATGATTGCTAGAGAGAAGACATAAAGTTGAGTTTAAGCTTCTCGTGCCCAATGTGAAAAGGAAAATCATTTCAGGATTAATAATGTTCTAAGATGTTTAAAAAATTGATTAGGGGTAGCCTGACTTTTTCTTATTTGAGTTGCATAAAAGTTCTGCCAGGGATCTTCATAGAAATATACTGTTATGAAGTTGATTAACATGTGGAGATATTGATAATGGGCATAGCCTCGAATTTCACGCAGCCACTGCTTATCTTCTAAGTGTGCCAATGACATAATGATGAAGTGTAAACTACTGAAATGATGAACAAGTTAAGACAACATTACTCAAGTACTTGACTCTGATAATCTTATTGACCCAAGAGTAAATTTATTTTTTTGAGATTGGAGTCTTGCTCTGTCACCCAGGCTGGAGTGCAGTGGCACTATCTCAGCTCACTGCAACCTCTACCTCCTGGGTTCAAGCTATTTTCCTGCCTCAGCCTCCTGAGTAGCTTGGATTATAGACACCTGCCACCATCCCTGGCTAATTTTTGTATTGTTAATAGAGACAGGATTTTGCCATATTGGCAAGGCTCGTCTTGAACACCTGACCATGTGAGCCGTCTGCCTCGGCCTCCCAAAGTGCTGGGATCACAGGCGTGAGCCACTGCACCTGGCCAACCCCAAGAGTAAATTTAAGAATAAGTAGAGTACTTTTTCTCAAAATGCAGTCCACAAGACATATGCACCAGTATCTTCTGGTATGCTTTAAAAATGTAGATTCCTGGGTCCCACCTATGACCAACTGAATTGGATTCTCTGAGGGTAAGAGCCAGGGCTCTGCATTTTCAAGTGTTCTAGGTGATCCTATGTACAGGAGGTGATCTAGAACAGGGATTCCTTACCTTTTATTTTGTGCCATGGACTCTTGACAGTCAGGTGATGCCTATAAACCAGAATAATATTTTTAAATGCAGAGAATCAAATACACATGATTGCAAAGGAAATCGATTATGTTGGAAAACAATGATTGAAATATTAGGCAAAAATAAATTTGTGATAAATAATACATGTGCTTCCTCATTAATGCATTAAATCACAAGATCTAGCAGCAGGTCAGATAACCACAAGAGTTTTCAGGAAATGACAAGTATATGTGATATTTTGAGATGCCTGCGACCCCTGTAATGTGATAAGATATGAAAGTCTACTATTTTCATTGGCAACAGAGTCTGAGGCACTGCTCATCCTCCTGTCATATGTCACCTACATTCATAATTAAAGGAAGTTGGTGAAAAATGAAAGATACATTTTTTTTTCTTCTTTAAGTTCATAGGCTTCCCTCAATCTACAAACCGTAGGTTAAGAATACTTGTGTGGTGGGATGGGTGGAGCGTATGAGCTCTGGGACATCTTGCATAAACAAATGTGGTGCATGTGCCCACACATACATCACATACATGATATTTTTGTAACTCTGCCTGAGATAGATTGAACACAGGCTATTTAAAGTTCTGGTCTCAGTGGGATGAGCATAGCTTGCCACTATTAGTATTTAAAGACAGAACCATATGCCTTGGTAATCAATGAGACCAGAAATAGGTTCAAGGCATATTATGAAAAATAAAGAAATCTGTTTAGAATGTTTGACTGGCTTTTTTTTTTCTTTCTTTTTCTTTTTTTCTTTTTTTTTTTTTTTTTTTTTTTTTGAGATGGAGTTTCACGGTGTTGCCAGGCCGGAGTGCAGCACTGTGATCTCGGCTTACTGTCAATTCCACCTCCTGGGTTCAAGCGATTCTCTTGCCTCAGCCTCCGGAGTAGCTAGGACTACAGGTGCGCACCACCAAGCCCAGCTAATTTGTTTTTTTGGTATTTTTAGTAGAGACCATGTTTCCCCATGTTGGCCAAGATGATCTTGATCTCTTGATCTTGTGATCCACCCAGCTCGGCCTCCCAATTTGCTGGGATTACAGATGGGAGCCACAGTGCCTTGCCATATGACTGGCTTTTTAGACCCAGTCCTTTTCGCACATCTTCCATTTGTTCTGATCTATTCCCCAACATGCATACACAGGTGCCAGAGGCCCAAGTTCTATATCATGGATCATCACAGCAGTAATTTTGACCTGGAAAGATTTCAAGGCAGGTGTTACCAGTTACTCCATGACACTGTAAAAGGCCCAATAAAATGTAGCGGTGTTTTCCAAAGCATGTTTGGCAAAAACGTGTCTTCAAGAAGATGGCCAATAAAAAAGTGGGGTTTTTTTTGTGGTCAAATAAGTTTGAGAAGTTCTGCATCCTAAATACATCCTCTTGGTAATTTACAGCTTATTAGCAGTGCCAAAAAGTATATAGACAAGGAGAACTGCTTCATTTTGTGTGGCTCAGTAGTTTTCTACTCTCACTGTGCATCAGAATGTCCCAGTGAGCCTTAAAGAATTCTTAAAAGAGGCTGGGTGTGGTGGTTCATGCCTGTAATCCTAGCACTTTGGGAGGCCTAGACGGGCAGATCACATGAGATCCAGGAGTTCAAGACCAGCCTGACCAACATGGTGAAACCTTGTCTGTACTAAAAATACAAACATTAGCTGGG
Organism: Cacajao melanocephalus; assembly: GCA_963573385.1. Classification (NCBI taxonomy): domain Eukaryota; kingdom Metazoa; phylum Chordata; class Mammalia; order Primates; family Pitheciidae; genus Cacajao; species Cacajao melanocephalus. Next base: position 31,603 of record CAUYLG010024158.1, read on the forward strand.
TATGGTGGTGGGTGCCTGTAATCCCAGTTACTCAGAAGGCTGAGGCAGGAGAATAGTTTGAACCCACGAGGTAGAGGTTGCAGTGAGCTGAAATTGTGCCATTGCACTCCAGCCTGGGAAACAACAGCAAAACTCCATCTCAAAAAAAAGAAAGAAAAAAAGAAATACTTAAAAATATCCACTCCTCAGAGATTCTATTTGATCTGGTCTGGGGTGGAGCATCAGTTTTTGCTCAGGTTCTTCAGGTTCAGGGCAGTCATAAACTCATTATTTGTAAAGATTCCCTTTGCCATAGACCTTGTGTGAGGTTCCCAGGGATGCTGTAACCAAGTACCACAAGCTGGGTGCTGAAAACAACAGATATGCCTTGTCTGCCAGTTCTGAAACCCAGAAGTCCAGAATCAAGGTGTTGGCACGGTGAAGCTCTCTCCAAGTCTCTAGGGGAACGCCTGCTCCAGGCCTCTCTCCTGGCTTTGGCTGTGGCCGGCAATTCCTGCCATTCTGAGGCTTGCAGCTGCATCACTCTGTTCTCTCCCTTTGCTGTCACAGGGTGTTCCCCTGTAACTCTCTTGCCTGTTCTCATAAGGACAGCAGTCATATTGGGTTAAGCTCTCACCTTACTCCATCCACAATGACCTCCTCTTAACTTTATTACATCTCCAAAGGCCCTATTTTTTTAATATTTTTTGTTTTTTGGGACAGGGTCTCACTCTGTCACCTAGGCTGGAGTGCAGTGGCATGTTCTCAGCTTACTGCAACCTTCGCCTCCTGGGTTCAAGAGATTCTCCTGCCTCAGCCTCCCAAGTAGGTGGGATTACAGATGGATGCCACTACACCTGGCTAATTTTTTTTTTTTGTATTTTTAATAGAGACGGGTTTTACCATGTTGGCCAGGCTAGTCTTGAACTCCTAGCCTCAAGTATTCGCCCACCTCAGCCTCCCAAAGTTCTTGGATTACAGGTATGAGCTACCACACCTGGCCAAAAGGCCTTATTTTCTAATAAGTTTACATTCACAGGTACTTGGGAAAGCAGGGGTCAGACTTCACTATATCTTTAAGGGGGTCACAAGTCAACCCCTAGCAAACCTCCTTTGCAAAGAATCCTTGGAACATGCTTTGGGATATGCTGCCCACTAGAATTTTAATTTTTGAGTCGGGTAGTTTCCTGGTAAAACCACCCAGATGAATTATTCACACATTCTATTTCCTGGTAAGTGAACCATTTGAATTGCAGTAAAGAATCATTGAGGCAACAGAATGCTGAAGGATGCTTTCCTGCAAAGATGATTTTGGTTTTAGAGGGGTTGATCTAAAGCCATTCTTTCTGACCCAAACGAGCTTACCAGACAGATTGTTTGTTGCAACCACGCCCACTCTGGGTAATAAACAGCTATCATCAGCAGAGAGGCGGATACTTACCTATCTGTTCTGCACGCCAACACAGTCAGGAGTGGTAACAAGCCATTCAGGTGCATATTCAAAAGAACGAGGCCCGAAATACATCTGTGTCTCACAGCCCTCAAAACCATTGCCTAAGCTACAAGGAGCTGAATCCTATCTCCTGAATCTCCAAGGATTAATTAAATGGAGGTTTTCTAATAGTCTGGGAGGCAGAGTGACCCCATGGACAGACAGAACTAGGACAGAAACTTAGGCTCTGACTCTGAGGCCTGTGCTCTTTTCATCTTTTCGCTGTATTTCTTGGAAAATCATGATATTTGCCTTACGAGATTGCTATGAGGATTAAATGAGATGTTTTGGGTCAAAGTGCTTGTAAGTTATAAATTCAGAAAAAAACCAGGATCATTACAGAAGATGATGGAACCAGCTCTAATGTTAGGGTGATTATTATTATGATTATTAAGGAGCATAAAAGTGATCATCGGCATTAGCTTTGGACAACATTATAAAGTCAAGTTCGTGGCTGACTGCCTGCCCACTTCCCTTTCTACAGCATTTCTCTCCTTAAATCTTACCTGCCCTTGCTAAATGTGGCTCTGTGGTTGACCTGCTGATGTGAGCTTGTGTGATTCTGGCTGTATAAAATGGAGCTGCTGATTTGAACAGCTCTGTTATTAGGGTCAGAGAAGGGCTTTGGTCGAAAAAAGGAGGAAGCAGCTCCTTCCTGTAATCAGAAGACACAGCTTTTGGCAGGGGCTACAGAGAGGGGGAGGCCCATGGAAGATGCCCTGCTTGCCCTTGGAGAGAACTTTCTTAAGAAGCCCTGCCCCTGAGAATCATTCTGGATTCTGGGAGGATAGGCTCTCTTGCTTCCGAGAGGCTAAGGTCTTGCCTCAAGAAGCAGGTCCTTCCAAACCAAGTTAGTTAGGGAGCCTGGAGCCCTGGGGATATAGTCAGAAATGAAGAAAGCAAGGGCTAGCCATCACAGAAATACAGGAGCTCTTAGTGGTAGATAGCCACTGGAGGGTGTGACAAGAAAAGGGAGAAAAGTACTATTGTAAAAAACTCCAAAACCAGCCTTGCATCCCAGTGATGAAGCCAACTTGATCATGATAGATAAGCTTTTTGATGCGCTATTGGATTCAGTTTGCCAGTATTTTATTGAAGATGTTTACATCAATGTTCATCATGGATATTGATCTGAAATTTTCTTTTTTAGTTGTGTCTCTGCCAGGTTTTGGTATTAGGATGATGTTGGTCTCATAAAATGAGTTAGGATAGACTGGATAAAGAAAATGTGGCACATATACACCATGGAATACTATACAGCCATAAAAAAGGATGAGTTCATGTCCTTTGCAGAGACATGGATGACACTGGAAACTATCATCCTCAGTAAACTGACACAAGAACAGAAAACCAAACACTGAATGTTCTCACTCATAAGTGGGTGTTGAACAATGAGAACACATGGACACAGGGAGGGGAACATGGGGCCTATTGGGGAGTTGTGGGGATAGGGGAGGGATAGCAGGGGGTGGAGGGATTGGGGAGGGATAGCATTAGGAGAAATACATAATGTAGATGATGGGGGGATGGATCCAGCAAACCAACATGGCATGTGTATACCTATGTAACAATCTTGCACCATCTACACATGTATCCCAGAACTTAAAGTATAAAAAAAAACCCAAAACATCTAAAAGGCAGCCTTTGCCCCAAATGTCTCCTCCACTAGCCTACTCCAGAGTCTGAATTTCCATCACTGGGAGTCTTCATGGGTGCTGGAATTTCCCTGCTAAAATGAAAATATCCCTGGAAATGGGTACGTGTGTGGGTCAGGTCTTAACTGTCTCTCAATCAATAATATTTGGGGATAGATTTATTTATTGGCTCAAGAGCCTTGGGAATCTTACAGCTAGATTGCAAGCCCCATAGTACCTATCCTAGTGCAGTCTCCATAGCAGGTCCCTGGTAAATGTTTGTGGGATTATACATGGATTAAAGAAGACATAGACCTACTATGCTACATCGAAGAGAAAAGACCTATATGCTATGAGGGATGGTATCAGCCTAGGGAGGGCTGCTTGGGGCCTCTAAGATTTGGGAAAAGAGAGATTCAAGAAGCTACAAAGAGATGGCAGTGTGACATAAAGGATTTGAAGACAGAAAGATTTGGGTTTGTGTTCTAATCCTGCCACTTGCTATCAGATGCAGCCTCTCTGAGCCTGGGTTTTGTCAACTGTAAAATGGGGATACTGATATCTCACAGGACTGCTCTGAGAACCTGTCGATGGGAAGGCAGTGTCATTTCTTTATCAACAGTGAAAGGGTAGACTTATTATTATGTAGGGCAGAACATACTCAGTACTATTACAAGCAATATTTGCCTTGAAGGGACACAAAATACCACTGACCAGCTCCTGTGTGTGAGAGGAGTGTAAACATGTCTCATGGGAAATGGTAGTGTGCTGTAGTAGCACACTGCACAATGGGGAATCTGTTTCACCTTAGAGTTCAAGAAGTGGGTTCCTTCCAAACCAAGTTAAAAATTCCCTCACCATGTGGATGCTGAAGAGAGACAGGAGCTATCAGAAACCCAGACAGAGATCTCTGGTTAAAGGCACAAGGAGCTACGACATCAAATGGCCATTCCCATCTCAGTAAAGCAGGAAGCTGCCAAATTTGCTGGGAACACTGGGACAAGCTAAGCCTGGGGAGAAAATCAGATGAAGATTGAGTACTAAGGGAAAGTACTGAGGCCAGTACCAAGCTGTTGAGTCACAGCATCGAGGGCCCTGAGGAAAGAGGTGCCCACCTGGCTCTTCTTTTACACAATCAGAAGAGAGTCTTGAGTGGGCAGGGGTCTTCCTGCTAGTGCCGTGGCTCAAAGTAATCCTCGCTGCATAGGGTGCAAAAGCTGAAATGGATATCAGAATTTCTCTATGGCCATATAATTTTCTCTAGACCAGTATATGCTATAAATGAACCTGGTTGTCCCTCAGAGTTTGTGTGAATTCACTTTTGACCAATCTATTTGTCATTTTCATAAAATCCTAAGGAAAAGACCTGCATATATATGTGTGTGTGTGTGTGTGTGTGTGTGTGTGTGTGTGTGTGTGTATTTCTATGTGAACCTTACCAGGTTGGAGGCTACTGGCAATCAAACTTAAGATTCTGGTTCCTCCAAAAATGGCCAGGCCAGGAAAGGAGTTTCTCGTAAAGAATGTCATCATAAACAAGTCAGTTCTGCGTGGGAGAGCCACTCATCACATGACCATGGAAACACAAAGGGCTAGAAACACACAATGAAGGATATGTTGGCTCCGACTGGGAAACTAAGGGAAGCTCCAGGGAGGATGTGGTACTTGCAACAGGTCGTCATAACAGGCTGGGATATTGACATAGGGCTGAGCTTGGGTCAAGAGCATTGAGTGGATTCCAGAGAAGATGTAGAAGGTAGTTTCAGTTTGGAGACAGGGACTACATGACATGGAGGTAGGATCAGGGTGACAACAAAAGGGTAGAAAAAAAAAGTAGGAGGGCTTGGGGACATGTGCCTTGTTGATGGTTCTATAGGGGATGAGCAGAGGCTAAGGTCTTGCCTCCGGGAGTAATGAGACTTCTCAGCAGGGAAAGGTGGACTGATGGAGCCAGGTCTTTGTGGACAGAAATACAAAGACTTCCTGACTCGATCAGAGCTCTTGGATAGGATATAGATTTATCCCTTTCCCCCTCGACCAACTTACACATTTTCTCTGGGTTCATTTTCATAGGACTTTCCCGCTCTGCTATAAACAGAGTTTGACACTTTTATGAATTTACCAGAGGGAGCTCTTGAAACTGTCACTGCAGAGTATTTTCATTGCTGCTAAGTAGGTGGAGGAGAGTTTAGGGCATCCAGAACGGTATGTGTGGACCAGCTCCATGCTGGTGGTTTCAGAAGCTCAGGACTCTCATCCTTCAGATGTCACTCACTGCGGTGTGACTATTTTACCTCTCTGTGTCCTCACCTGGAAGGAGAGGAAATTGCACAGGGTGGTCAGAAGAGGCCTTCCAGATCTGGAGTCTGAGTGTCTGTGTCCTCTCTACCAGGTGATGAGGGTGACGATGACTACCCAAAACTGCATGACAAAGGCTGACTGCTCTGCCTTGTGTATACGCAGACATGGTTTTGCTTCTAGAGCTAGTCTAGCATAAAAACAAACACACAAGCAGCTTGTTTTCAAAAACCTAGATCACTTGATTTAACTTGGCTCTGGGTCTGCAAGTTAACGTTTTAGGAAGGAAAAGTAAGCCCCAGGAAAAGTAAGCTGGTGCAAAGATGGAGAAACACCAGGCAGAAAGAGCGGGGAGAGAAAGACTTTGTTGGTAGCTTTCATCTTTGAAAATTAGAGGTCACCTTGCCTTGTCAGTCTGACCTGTGGGTTCCTGCATTCTGCGCGAGTTGAGTCTTAAAAGAGTATGACTCAGCCCCTCTCCTTTGCATTTTCCCAATGAAAATTTCCCTCAGAGAAATTCTAGTAGCGGAAATGATTGCATAATTGCAACCTTGTTCGGTTGCTGCAATGTTTTCCAGCTGCTATTACTACTTATTTCCCCTTCAGTACCTATTTACTTTCCAGGAGGAAAGGGTGAACCATAAAAAGGGTGGCTGAAGAAAGGTCATTTCCAGGGAGCGAGAGCATTGAAGTGGCCCCTTGGTGGTCCCCATCTGCAAAGGAGGCACAGGGTACTCAGCGTTTGCGTGTGCTGGGAGCGATGACTCCACTAATTAGCCCATCTCTCGGCCCCTGGTGAGGACTAGCCATGGCCTTCACTCCCTGCCCTTTTCCCCACAGCCAGGATTGCTAACTGTGATAGCCAAGTCAAATGTCCATGAAAAAAAAAATCCCTCTTCCTGGCATCCCCCAGTGGTTGTGTGACAAGTCAAGGTTTCCTTGAAAGGAATACAGAGGAGGGAAATCTATCCATCTACCAAGATGTGAGTCACCCATGTGATGTCATCTGAATCTCAACCTGATTCCATTGATTTTGACTATGTGAGCACATACAATAGCAGAAGAAAATAAAGTCCATGCAACTGTGAAAGACACACATGCTGCCACAGACATACACACGGACACCCACACACTGACACACATGCATTCACTGGCCTAATCTGCCCAGGCAGCAGGCAAGAGGTCCTATTATTAGTGGAGCAAGTAGACGTGGAGAGGGATGGCTTTTTTTGGCAGCGTTAATGAGGGTGACCTTTGGGTAGGGATATGCAGGCTGCATGGAACGGAAAGGAACACGAGACCTTGGCATCCCTCTCACTCGAAGGCATGGCAGGGCTTACACAATTAGGCTTAATTATGCTCTGCTCTGCCTTCAGCGAGTGTGTTCCATGCAGGTGGAGTCTGGCTTTCCCTTCCCACACATTCCCCAGGCTCTTTTCCTAATGCTGAAACCTGACTGGCCTCCAGCTATGGTTTTCAGAAGCCAGGCACGGAGGCCACCATGACTGCTGAAGGCCTGCCTCCCTGGCATTACCTCGGTCCTCTCCCTTCCTAGAGAAGGCGAGTTGCTGGCCACTGCCCAGTGGGTTTTTATGGGGCATCTTTCTGACTGTGAGCACAGATCTGTCAACAGTCCACTGGGCAGTAGGCATTGTGGTTGTAATAGCACAGGGCTGAAGCCAGGAGGCGTGGCGTGAGTCCCAGTGCTGTTCTGATCCTCAGTTTCTTCCTCTAATAATGGGAATAAAAAAACCTACCCAGCCTACAAAGCAGCCACATATGCTGCACAGGCTGGGCACTGTACAATTCAAACCTGTCTTGTGACCGATGGCAGGGGGCCGGAGCTGTGCAGAGCAGTGGCGCGGCCTGCCTGCTTCCAAGTTGATGGGGTCACACAAGATCAGTGATTGTTTACTGTCTGCTTCTCTTTGCTTTTACTGATTTTCATAGAATGTGACCTTTGGCCTGCCTGGTTCAGGGTGTATGCCCATCAGTTCCCTCTCTAGTGAAATCCTGGATCTTGCTCCTCCTCGTCAACCTTGCCTTCCTGATACCTGAAACCTGCAGTTTCCAAGTGCAACAGAGAGGTGGAAACATTTCCAGTATCTGTGGCTTTGCTGGAGCAACAGGGCTTATCTGGAAAAAGCATACTTTAAGGAAGGGCTTGAAGGAGGCAACTTACTGCATGGGGAGGAGAGCTGGATTCCAGGATGGAAAGATCAAGCAGGTCACAGGACAAATGAGGACAGTGCATGCATCTGCCCACTCAGAGGATGGGTCAAAGGTTACACTCCTCACACGTGCCATTGTCTGTGGTTAATCAGGCCTGGGACACAAACAAATGAGATTCTTAACTCTCCTTTTAAACAGGAGTTTTTACCTCCCCCTCAGGCACCCTTAGGCGTCTTCCTTTTCAACCTTCCCCAGCTGTTAACACAAGTGGTAAACATCTGGGTTTGCCTTGGCTTGTGTGGAAGTGGCCAGCCAGAGCAGGAACCCACAGGACCCAGGCCAGCAAGAGTGAAGTGAGTTATTACCCATGAGAGTGAGCCCAGAGGGGACACCTGGGCACTTAGTGATTGGAAACGGGAGCATTATAGGAATAGGAGAAGATTCTGGGAACCTTCAGCCTTGAAGAGCTTCCTCATAGAGGAGAAACCATGCTTCTCCATCAAGCTGCACAACAAAATTACCCCAGGGCTTTAGAAAAATATGGATTCTCCAGAAAATATGATTCAACACATCTGGAGCAGAGCACTGGGAATGGATGTTTAAAAAAATAATCATGTCTTCATAACTTGAAGAGAATTTTAGATTTATAAAAACGTTGCCAATACAGTTTGTATTTTAGCCCTTTTAAAACTGTGAAATATAAAGCACATGTAGGTAAGTGCTCAGAACAAAGGATGGCTTGATGATTTATCACTAAGTGAATACCTGTGTCGTCACTACACAGCCACAAAATAGGGCACTGCCAGGATCCAGGAGATCCCCTGAGATCCTTTGTGTTCTTTCCCATCCAAAGTTTAGCACTTCAGCAGGCATCCCCAAACACTGGACTTTAATTTTTCATCCCTAAACATTTAATTTCATTTGATCGATATTTGAACTTTATATAAATGTAGTTGTATCAAGTAGGCATTGTGGGAGGGTCTGGCTTCTTTCACTGAGTGAGTTTCATTGATGTTACTGTGTATGGTAAGTTTGTTCTTTTCACTCTTCTGCCCTTACACAGTGCTACCCAATACAGTAGTCACTAGCCACCCGTGACTATTTAAGTTAAATTAATTAAAATAAACAATTCAGTTTCTGTTTTGCATGAGCCTTATTTCAAGTACTCAGTGGCCTCACGTGATGAATGGGTGCCATGTTGGACAGTGCAGAACAGAACATTTCCATCATCATACAAAGTTCTTTTGGACAGCTCTGCTCTAGGATGTGCAATTTTATGAATATATCAAAATGTACCCATTTTACTGTTGACATTGTGATTGCTTGCAGTTTTTGACTATTGTGAATAACACTGCTGAGAATGTTTTGAGACTGGCCTCTTGGTGCACATGTGCAAGTATTTGTGTTGCGTGTATGCCTTGGAGTAAATTGTAGGGTCATAGGTGTGCATATGTTCAGCTTTAGTAGATAATGCCACACTGTTTTCTAAAGTGGTGTATTAATCTGTACTTCCACCAGAATCTCTTATTAAAAGCATCCCAGGACATTTTGAAGATTCATCAAGTTTGGGATAACGGTTCGATTTCTTTAAGGAATTTGATTTTATCTTTATATAAGAAGAAGTTTCTAGTAATCAGATTGTTTAGCAGTAGAATGGACCTTCATGAGAAATACCTCATCTGATGGTGAGTGTCCTTTCTTTAGAGGTATTCAAATTGATGCTGCACAACTTTCTGAAACAGCAGCTCTACAAAGAACTCCTGGGCTTAGTAGGAAGTCTTGCTAAGTGATGTATTAAATACTTTCTGACTGTAAGAGTCTCTAATTTCATCCCTTTTCATGGCTATGTTTGGATGGATGCATGCTGGACAGTAAAATTCCTCATAGTTAGGCAGCAGAAGAGGGAAAGGGCTGATGCCAGAGGCCAAGATTAATCACAAATTGAATCGTTAGTCCCTGAATAATTGAGTTAGTTGTCCTAGTGATCAATGAATCACCTCATGCTCACTCTCAACCTACTGTTTCTACTTGAGCTCTTGGGATAATGGGAATCATGACTTCTTCAATGTCACCCTCTGCAGACATTTATAGGTACTCCTTATTTCTATTTTGATGGCTTTATTGGATATGTGCCTATTATTATAATGGTCTCAAATCATTTCTGGAAACAGGTGTGGCATAAGTCATAATACTGTAAAAAGGCCCTCCTCCACCATTGCCTGGCAGTATATCTTCATCTGTCTCCATACTATCTCTCTCCACCTGTTCTTCCTGCCTCCTCTCTGCTGGAATTCCCTTCTACCCTTGTGGGGTTTGGAAATGCAGGGATTATTCCAGGTCACAAGAGAAATAATCCTCCTGCCAAGGCACTCAAGAGGCTGCCCTTGAGGATAGAATGGCTTCCTTTTAACTCCCTGGAAGACTGATTGTTTCTTATAAGAATGCTGTTAGGGGATTTGGGAAAAGGTCTTAAATCTCACTGGGTATATTCGAGTGATGAGATTTCAAAGGGGAAATGAGAAGTGGGCAGATGTAATAACCGCAGCCTATGCTGGGCCCATGCTCAGCAACCAGCTATGCTCCACGACGGAGCTTTCAGCAGTGTCCTGCTCTGGGTCCCCAGGGAGTTCACGGATAAACTTGTTGGTAATTTCCAGTAAAACCCACCCATCTGCATCTCAACCAGCCTGTCAGTGTAGCTCCAACTGGGCCAATGTAGAGGTGAGATTGTGGTGCTGCTGGTGGTGGCAGATCTTACTCCAGCTCAAATTGGAACTCAGGATGATTTCGGCTTTGTCTATATAGTTTTATGAATGGAAGGCACCAATGGAAGCAGCAGAGATAACTCTGGAGAAATAGCTCTGGGTCTTCCAAGGGTGGCCTGGAGCTCATTCTTAATGCCATTGGTTTTATCCTTAGAAGGATACAGAGAGAAGTTTGGAGAAGAAACTTGAAAAGATGGCAAGGTTAGACCTAGTACCCATGCTTTTTTCTCTCTGCGGTTTTAGCCTGTCACCCCACCTTTTTGGTCCTTGGTTTCCTTTAGACTTCAGAAACAAAGACAAAGGGATATGTCTGAAGAACAATGTCCATCGCAGGAGACACGCTAGGCTTAATTAGCTGGTACCCACAGGATGTTCTGAATGAGAAATGGCCAGGATTATTATCTATCAAATGTCAAATACAAATGCGCTCATGTTCCCATTATGGATGTGTGTGTTGCAAACTTGCTCAACCGAGTGTGACCCATTGGGTGGTTTTAATTACAAATATCAATAAAATTTGTTGATATTTATGGGCACAGACCCTTCAGATCAGGGCGAAGGAAGCTAATTGCGTAAGACAGTGCCGTGATTGAACTCCAAGGGAGGTGTGGGCTCCTGCTAGCTGGGTGCGAAGCTGAGGCAGCTCCGGTCTCCCTGTGTTAATTAAATGTGATGAAATGAATATTAACTTGTAAAAAGAGTCGGAGACTTGGACTAGGTTTACTTGGTGGGTGGGGCCGAGGCTAGGGATGGGAGTTGTGGTGGATGAGACTCAAGGGCTATTGCCTTAGAGAAGAGCAAACATTAACACAGAGGTTCCCAACCTTGGCTGCAAATAGAATCACCCGAGGGGCTTCTACAGCTTACCAATGTAGCTGCACTGCCAGCGATTTGCCTGGCGTGGGACTTTCCCGTGTTATTCTAAAACCAGCCAGGACTGAGAATCATTGATGTAGTGAAAACAATTTATGCTTCTGGAGTCAGACAAATGAGACTTTGAACTAGCTGTGTGTCCTTGAGCTTCAGGGAGTTTTTTTTTTTTTGATCTGTAAAAATGAGGTTAATCAAAGCTGCATGGTGCATCTGTGATGTTAAAATGAGATCATATGGATGTTGGGGCTTGGTATCTAGTCAGGGCTCAGAGAAAGTTAGATTCCCTTCCTTTGTTAGGCGCAAGTGCATGTGGGGCAGAGAATTTGGACGACTGCAGGGACCTGGCTGTTGCTCACGAGAAGAGATCATCTCTTCAGCCTTCTGTCCTCCACAGGAACAAAAGGACACATCTCAAGTGGCGCAAGGCCACAGACACAGTGAGTGGGCTGGGAGGGGCGGGGCTGAGAGTGGACACCCCACCTGCTTGATTTCCAGCCACAGCTCAGTTCATTCCACTGAGGAGGAACTTGCCTTTTCTATCCCACTGTGAGGAGCCTTGTCACTCATGCTCGTTTCCTAGGGCACCTGAGCCACGGTTTCTTGGGAGATGTGATGTCCCCAGAAGCAGGGAACGATGGTGTGACATGGAGCTCTTTTTTTTTTTTTTTTTTTTTGGAGATGGAATCTCACTTTGTCACCCAGGCTGGAGTACAGTGGCACCATCACTGCTCTCTGTAACCTCTGCCTCACAGGTTCAAGCGATTCTCCTGTCTCAGTCTCCCGAGTAGCTGGGATTATAGACACTCACCACCACGCACCTCTAATTTTTGTATTTTTAGTAGAGATGGGGTTTCACCATGTTGGCCAGGCTGGTCTCAAACTCCTGATCTCAGGTGATCCACCCGCCTTGGCCTCTCAAAGTGCTGGGATTACAGGCATGAGCCACCACGCCTGGCTTACACAGAGCTTTTACCTCGCATTCTCGAATCTTACCATAATAGTCAAGGTCCTCCTGGTTTCACCCAGCCTCTTTACATATCCAGTCTTCCCTTCTTGAAACCCACACAGTGCAGCCACACTGGGGTACTACAAACCCCACAACAGACCCCCTTCCTTCTCTGTGCATCTACTCATGCTGTTGTCCCCTCTTCCCTATGATATCTGTAACTCACTACCTCCAGAAGCCCAAAAAACAATGCTTCCCTCTGCATGAACCCTTTTTTGAAATGCCTTCCTTTGGAGAAACGATGATGGTACTATGTGTATCTTGAAGGGTGCAGGTCACACAGCTATATTTGGTTATTTGATGGTAACTCTGTCTCACCCCCGTTACTGGACCAGATACCAATGAGGCAGGTGTAGTGGCAACAATTATGACTTTGGCATCAGGGCACACCTGGGTCTGAATTTCATCCCTGCCACTTATTAGGTTTGCGATCCTAGGAGAATCATTTAGATTCTCTAAGCCTCTGTTTACTCATTAATTAAAATGAAGAAATAATTCCTATTTCTCAGGGCTGAAGTGAGGATTAGTTTGATACATATTTATGGAACACTCTGGCAAAGAAATGTTTTCATAGATGCCTGTAAAATGGTTAAATGAATTGATATAAACTATCTGACATGCTGTTTGAAAAAAAATGGCTCTCCCTTTCCTCATAGTTAAAACTTGCATTTTGGGAGTGGTGATGGTGAGGAATATATGGATTTTTATTTTGAGATGTTCAAATCACAAAATATGGGTCTAAGAAACCAAACTAAACTTTTAATGGCTACCACAAAGCCTGCACCATTTTCTTTTCTCATGACATCCTTAATGCAACCCCATGAGGTGGGGATTATTTTCTCAGAAAGACAGGATGTAGTCTTGGCTTTGCCAGTTACTGATGGGCCTTGGCAAAATGGTTTGCCTGCCCTGAACTTTAGTTTGCTAATGTATGGAATGGGAGAGCGTTCCACTCACATATGACTTCCATCCTCAGGAGAACAAATGCAAAGTGCATACGATAGCGTCTGGCATGTGGTTGGCACTCTACATAGGGCGGTTCTGTAGCTGTCCTTATGATAAAATATTTGTGCAATGTTTTATGATAAAATATTTGTATGTGTTAGCATCACCCATGGCTTTACAGCTAGCATGAGCAGTACTGTTATTTCAACCCTGGTAATTCTGTGCCACTTCCAATCTTCTTCCTGCTATATAACCCTGCCCTGGGCCACCTGTCTTAACCCCAAGATGGCAGCATCTCTGAGCAGGACCTTGCCATGGGCATACATATTGCATCTGTTCAGAATTCTTTGTATTTGCCACCAGGAAAGCTCCGTCCACCCCTGTGCTTTGCAGAATCGAGCCTCACTCCTCTCTGGCAAATCCCCACCCGACTCCATTTCCCTTATCAACCTGCTGATCACCTCTCATTTGTCATCTTTATTAGCTTTTAATCTCCCATCAGTTTAGTGCTGGAGTTTAAGAGTAGGATTAGAGGGGGGAGTTTAATTGGATGATCCTCCATGGCCCCTTGAACATCAGATTCAATAAAAGTTTATGAAAAGATAAAATCGCGAAGGGTTTTATAGCCCCAGACAGAGCAAGAGACTGGTGCGAGAACAAGGTAACTGTTTTTCAACCTCATATAATCTGTGTTTCGACTTGATTAAATGAGGAAGTTAGTTTTCCGTCTCTCTCTCTCTCTCTTCCTCCCTCTCTTGCCATGGATAACATTATCCTTTTCCGCCTGGCCTAAGGAAGAAGCCACTTTCTGCCAGGCGCCTCTCCCCTCTTGCTTTGATTTTCCCTGACAGGAAGACTAATGAAACCTGGGTGCACCAGAAAATAACATTTATTTCACGCAGAAATATGTTGAACCACCACTGAAGGTGACTGAGGTGATGCATTTGACTGGTCTTCAGGAGGGGAAATCGTGGTCCTTGAAGGTGGAGGGAGGAAAAGCGTTCCTCCCTATGAGCTCCTACCTACCTCAAACCCATCTTTCCCCGGACTTCCACTCTCTGCTCAGACCATGTCACTTCTGTGGTTCAGGCAACCAAAGCGTAGGGGTTGGGCTGGCATGTAAAGTCATTTGTGAATTCGTTCATTGATTAATTCAACTAATATGTTTTGCATGTGTTTTACATGCCAGCCACTGCACTATACAGGGAGGGTAGAAAGGTGAATGAGACCTCCCTGTGCTCTCAGGAAGGCAGAGTCTATGGGGAAGATGGACAGTGTGGGAGGAAATTATTTTTTTTCTTTTTACAGCCACCACTTTGGTCTAAGGAAGTGATGACCCTTGGCGAGTGTTTTTGTATTGATGTGATGCTGCAGTGAGTTTGGCTGTCAGACCTAGGATGAGAAAGTGATCTGCACAATGAGAGGAGGAGAATTTGGGGCTCCTGGTGGAAATCTTGCTGGGTTTGAGGGGGATAGGGATATGAAGAGGGAGAAAGTGGGGAGGGAGTAGAAATAGAAGCCAATGAATGGGTGTTAATCTTTGGATTGAAGATTCTTGGTGAAGATGTAATAAAAAGTTCCAGGTGTGTATAACTGAAAGACATTCAGGGAATAATTTATAATACTCGTCGGTATTTGTGTGAATATTTATTTATTTACATGCAGTCATTCATTTAGGGCAATGAAGGTAAAAAGCCCAGAATCATTGGTGACTAGGAGAATGCAGCTTCCCAGGAATTCATAGAAATCCAAAAGTGGGCTTGAGATTTCCACTAGCCAGGAACTGGGGCCCAAGCCAACGTTCAAGGGACTCAGGTGATCCCAGGAGACATGTCATTCATACAATTTGTATTGAATACCAGATGCAATAATGGCAGAGGTACAAGATAAAACCAGAGCTCAAAGGAGGGGGTGATAAGTTCACTTGGGTGGGGAAGGGAGGTGTGGATGGGCATCAAAGAAGACTGCCTAGAGGGGGCTGAGCTTGAGTTGGGTCTTGAAGGATGGGCAAGAGTCTGCTTGATGGATGGAATGGAAATAGAGGGGGGCAGGGCCCCTCATGAAGAGGGGGGATCAGGGAGACAGGAAATGGCAAGATAGCTTGGAGGCCAGGGAGCCAGAGGGGGATGGGAGGGTGGATATGAGAGTCTGTAGATACCAGCACCTGGAAGGGGGTGGTGGTGTCGTCGTGGTGGTGTGGGTCACGAAAGGCCTCTGATGTCAAGTAAAGGAGCTTGGATGTTGGTAGTGGATGGAGGACTCTGAATAATTTTGCCTACAGGAGGATGGAGTAACATTTCATTTCAGGGAAATCTCCCTGGCTCAGTGTGGAGGATGATTGAGGGGGAGGGTGACACTGGAGTCAGGGGGACCCATCAAGGGACAATGGCCCAGGGGAGACACAATGCAGGCCTGAACAGAGGTGGTCACGGTGTGGACTGGTGGGAATGGGCTGCAGGAGTGTTTGAACAGATAATGGAAAAGCTTTGTCATTGGTGGAACGTGGAGAAGGGGACAGAGGAAGAAGTGTATCACTCCAGGCCTATGGACGGGGTGCCTGCTGCTGACTTGTGTGCTCTCTGGGAGAGGGGATTCAGGAGTATGTTTAGGTATGAGCAGAAATGCTTCAGTTGTGGATGTGCTGAGATTTCGGTATCTGTGGGCAGATGTGCTTGAAGCCATGTGAGTGAATGAGATGGTCCTTGGAAAATGCATTGAGTAGTAAAAAGAAAGGCGAAAGGAGGGTAGGAAAGGAAGGGAAAGGGAAAGGAAATGTGACCTATGGTTTCCCGGCATCTTTGAAGGTTCTAGGACCCTCTCTGCTTCCATCCATCTGTGGGTGGGGATGTGTAAGGGGTCTTAATTGTGGATGGAAATGGAGGATGTCTTCACATGTCAGCAGACGTGTGGGGCATGGAGTAGGGGTCTGGGTGCCCTGCTCCTGGTGGCTGGGCAGGGCGGAGTGCCCCTCCATGCTGCCGTGTGGTTCCAAGTGAGAATAATTTGGCTTGGGAGCCAGATGTTCGATTGGAACTTTTAGAGTAGGGGTGAATCCAGGCTTTATGGAGCTTGAAACGTGCATGATCTTTGAAGGAAAAAATACATTGTGCATATGAAATCGGATACTGGTCTTGGAAGAGGTAGGGAGGATCTCTGAAGCTTAAGCTTCACTAGTTTTATGATAAATTCCTTTTTGTTTGGGAGGTTTCCAGAATGCTTAGGAAAGGCATGTGTGTATTGAGTGTATGAGTGTGTGTGTATATACTGTGTAAATGCTACTGGCTTTTTGGACTCATTAGGAGGATGAGCTAGGATAAGTGAGGATGCAGGCCTGGTACTTCCTAAATCTCATCTACCTAGCATGGAGCTCACAAAATTAGGAGTCCTAAGAGCATGCATTGGGCACATGGCTTGGGTATCAGCTGGAGCATCCAGCCATTTTTTTTTTTTAGATAGAGTCTTGCTCTGTTGCCCAGGAGTGCAGTGGCATGATCTCGTCTCACTGCAGCCTCTGCTTTCCAGGTTCTAGCGATTCTCCTGCCTCAGCCTCCCAAGTAGCTGGGATTACAGGCGCACGCCACTACGCCTGGCTAATTTTTGTATCTTTAGTAGAGACCAGGTTTTGCCATGTTGGCCAGGCTGGTCTTGAACTCCTGACCTCAGGTGATCCGCCCGCCTTGGCCTCCCAAAGTGCTGGGATTAAAGGCATGAGCCACTACAGCTGGCCACATGCAGCCTTTAAGGTCTAGGTGAGGTTGGCATGAACTCCATGACATAGAGTTCCATGTTTCTGGGAGAGCCGGATACTGTCATCTGTAACCTCCAGAAAGACTTACATCTTCATGAACCCTTTTGCTTCTGAGCTTGTGCTGCCACGAAATTAGTTACAGATCCTCTCAACATCTCTGTTGCATTCTGTGTTGACTCAGATGTGGAACTCATCCTCCTTCTATGATTTATAAACACACTCCTTCACTCATACCCACAAGGCCTTTATGTATGAGGCGGACTTCACTGAATAAAGGATGGATATATTAAGTAACACTAATAATTAGCATTGCATATGAGCGATTGTGACTGCTTATTCCTTCTGCCATTTCTCTTGGCTTTCCCCTATTCCTTCCTCCTCTACCTTCTCCCATTCTATTCCTAACTCTTGTTCCTTGCAGCTTAGTGACCCCTTTGGTGCCCTCCAGGACTCACCTCCCAGGTCATGTGTGTTAACTGACTGTTGCCATGTAAAAACCATGCCAAAATTCTGTATCTTAAGCAGTAGTCATTTATTATTTCAGATGAGTCTGTGCATCAGTAGGATGGCCCTGCTGATTGTGGCTAGACTCAGCTGATCTTGGCTGGGCTTGGTTATGCCCAGGCTGTCAAGTGGTGGATGGTTGTGGGGGTGCCTGGTATTGTGCTGATCCCCTATTAACCTCAATAGGAAAAGCACCAGGTTCCAGAGGATGAAGCAGAGACCTGGAGCCAGCAACAAGATGAGACATGGTTCGTGGTTTTATGTTTGTTTTTTTTTAAGGGAGTCTCACTCTGTCACCCAGGCTGGAGTGCGGTGGCATGATCTCAGCTCACTGCAACTTTTGCCTCCTGGGTTCAAGCGATTCCCCTGCTTCAGTCTCCTGAGTAGCTGAGATTACAGGCATGCACCACCATGCCTGGCTAATTTTTATTTTTTTTGTAGAGACGCGGTTTCATGATGTTGGCCAGGCTGATCTTGAACTCCTGACCTCAAGTGATCTGCCCGTCTTGGCCTCCCAAACTGCTGGGATTACAGGGGTGAGGAGACTTGGGTTTTCTTTAGGGGCTTACATACAGGGGAGAAAGCCCAGTGCTGGTAGCTGGACAAAGGAATTGCATGCCCTGGCAGTGGCAGGCAGGGCAGGAAAACCGTGTGGCTCCCTGGTGGTAAGTGGACTGTGTAGGAAAGTGACAAGCTCTTGCGAACACCATGCAGTTTATGTAGCATTTTCACTGGACACCCTCCCACTAGTAACCTCTACCTGGCACCCTTCATTTAACCCAAAATTCAGGGCCTCAATCACCTGTCTGGCCCATGTTCCACAGGAAGGGCCAGGGGCTTAGATATTCCTCATAGACAAGGAATGCCTGTCCAGGTTGGCCAGGCCCGGATTTCCTAGCTCGAAATACATATTCAGGTGCATCTGGCATATGGGGTCATTCTAAGGGTATGCTGGAGTTATTGTTGTCAGGTGTGTCTACCTGACAGCTGGTCTGTACGTAACCCTCCAGAAGGGTATCAGCCCCAGCCAGGGGTCTCCCATACATACCCCTCCAGAAGGGTACCAGGCCCTGCCATGGGTCTCCTGTAGCCCTCCAGAAAAGTACCAGCTCCTGCCATGGGTCTCCCATACCCCTCCAGAAGGGTACCAGGCCCTGCCATGGGTCTCCCATACATACCCCTCCAGAAGGGTGCCAGCCCCTGCCAGGGGTCTCCCATATCCCTCCAGAAGGGCACCAGCCCCTGTCAGGGGTCTCCTGTACCCCTCCAGTTATGTTCTGGGTGGGTTAGCATTGAAGGGAGAGTGGAAACATGCAAGCGTTCTTTTTCAGGCCTCTGTTGGCATCAAGTTTTCTGTCATCCCCCTCATACGGGCAAGTCGCATGGCTCAGCCCAGAGTCAGTGTGGGAGGCACCACCCAAGGGCATGGATGCAACAGCCGTGAAATGCCGGGGCTGCTACTACAATCCATCTATCACACCATGTCTTTCAAGAAGTATTTTTCTAAGCAAAGACTGTTCCTCCTCTAAGAGGCATCCTAGTTCCAGCTGTTAAGACAATAATTTGTTTCACTCTGCTACATCTGGCCCCTGCCTTGCATCTTATTGAGCAATAACATCGCCCAGGGTGTGACATTTTATAAGGGCTTTAGCATTTCCACATGAAAAGGACATTTTTATAGATCATTTATTTGCTTTGCCAAATCTTATGAGCAAGTCTAGCCTCTCTTTATTTTCAAAGGGTTCTGCTAAATTTCCAAGAGACCCTTGAATGCAGAAAAGAGGTTAACCTGAGTTACTGTGTCAATGCTTAAGATCTGATGGCCAAAAAGAGAAACTGAGGCAAGGAGAAAAACCCTGGCGATTTTGAATTCTAACATGCTTAAGCCACACATGTTCCCTGAATTGGCACAAGGACACACTGGTCATCCATCATCAATGCAGGGTCTTGGGGTAGCTGCCTGTCTGAGGAGCTGGTGGGGTTGACAGTCAGGGCATCTTTCTCACTACTTGCCCTCTGGAGGGAAGATTAGAGATGGGACGGGGCAGTTGTGTTCTGTGTCCCTCCCTTTACCACATCCCCTCTTAACCTGTGTGAGTGTGTGTATATGTGTGGGGGTGGTGTGTGTGAATTCACATGTCTGCACACACACACATATCAACATACCTCAGGGTGTTCTGCTGAGAGAGATGCAGCTTTGACACTACTTTGCACTGCTTTGTATTCAACCAGACAATAAGGGAAATGATTAGGGCCTTTCAGAGCAACCACCTGACAATAGTGTGAGGTGAATGTGGGCTGATTGGAGCTCTGTTTACCAAGTCCTGATAGCAGAGAAGGGCAGGCCAGGGGTGACCCAGCAGCTGTGTTTTGCAGAACTGTTCCCAGGATGAACTCTTTTTTCTCATTCCTGCTCCCCGACTCCCCTCTGGGTCCTCTAGGTTGGTTAAATTTAGTGTTCTGGTGTATCCAAATCCATGCGATTTCTTCCAGGACTGTGCATTTAAGTGTCACCCAAACTGCACAATTACCAGCACATCGGGCTGACAGAGGTTGTTTAAAAGCCGTGTGGCTGTGAAGGAAGGAAAGAGGAAGCATGTCTCCAGAAGATGAGAGGAGAAAGAAAGGAAAGGCAAAGATGTGGAAAGGATGGCTGGGCTTCCTTCTCCCAAAGTTCCCCAAAACCAGCCCCAGTGAAGTCAGATGTCCTCTTCAAACAAACCCTGAGAAAATAAAAATGAAATTGAAGGTGGGTGTGACTGCTTGTGATAAACCCCTTCCCCTCTTCCATTGCCTTTCCACTCGACGTCTCCTGGGCATAGTGGGGTCTGGGGACATGGTGGCCTGGTGTAAACAGCCACGAAGTTAAGCCAGCAGGGCACACACCTGTGCTTGGCCACTTAACAGCTGTGTGATCTGGGACTCCCATTTCGCTTTTCTCAACTTTGGTTCTTTACTTTGTTAAATGGTTTTCTGTCTTTGCTCTGCCCACTTTGTAAGGGTGTGGTGAGAATCAAATGAACCGAGACATTAAAAAAAAAAACAAAACCTGTTCGAAATAACTCATCTGGGTTCTGGCAATGAAAGGGGTCCATGCCACTGCCCAGACAGAGGTGAATGGACATTCTAGAGAGAGGGGCATACAGCACCTCAGCACTGGAGCAAGGCTTCTGGAATGAAGCCCAGTCATGGGCTTCACTGAAACCATGGAGGGACTTTTAAGATGCCATGTGGAGGCAGCAACCAGGCCTGAATGACCTCAGGTTGAGGGTTCTTGATTTAGTATCAAGGTGGTTTGAAACCCCACCATGGTTTCAAGAAAGGTCCTATGTCCTGCTGCTGCCTCAGCTTTCTCATCTGTCAAGTGGGAGAATGACCATATACCAGCCTCATGGGGTCCCTGTGAGATTTAAATGAGCAGGTAAGTTTGTAACCAATGCCTAGAAATAATAAGCCCTTAGTCAATATTGTCTACTGTTATATCTCTTTCCTGGGGTCTCCTGATTTGGGAGTCTGGAGTTCTTTCTAGAAAGATTTTTATGTGATGATTCCGGGAACTTGAATTAACACATGTAATGTTTCTAGCCCATGGCTGGGCATGCAGCTCAAGATATGCTGATTCCTGTCTCTTTTTCTTCACATTCTGCCTCTCATCTTACTGGCCAATGAGCTTGTAGTCTGTGGGTAAGAGCCAGAAGAGAGGACACAAAAAGATCCCAATGAAAAAAATAGATCAGTGAGCTATTGTTACCACTCCATGACACCCTGCTCAGAATTCTTCATGCATTTTGGGCCTGATGAGAAAGAAATCCCATCGAGAACATCCACCAGTCATCATCCTCCACATACAGAACTTAGGGGAATTCACCTCTCTGGGCCTCAGTTTCCCCATTTATAAAACGAGGTCATCTTCAAGAGACCTTCTAGCAAGTCACGACACCTTTGACTTCAGTGCTCCCAGCCAATACCAGGCCCCAGCCCCTTTCCATGATAGTACCACTGCTATTTTATTTCTTTTTCTCTGTTTCTTTATCTCAGACATGCCAAGTGTTTATGTCATTTCTGAGAATCTAATAAACTGCATTATTGGGAGGAGATGGGGAGTAACAAGCATAGGCAAAAATCTGCTATTTTCACATGAATGCTTTAGGCAATCAGCCATGATGGGAAATGAAATGTGTGGAAAAATACAGGGTGAATAAAGAGGGCTTTAGTGAGATGATGAGGCTTTATGCTCGTGCCTGCACGTGACTGCTGTCGATCTGTCAGCCCAGCGGCTTCGGTGCAGCCTGCAATGGCTTCTGCCATGGAGGTTGGGCTCCCCGTCCTCCTCTACAGGTTGAGTTTCGATGTGGAACAACTGATAGTTATTTATCAGTGTTCCAGTAAGGATCAAGCGAGGTGAGCAAGGGCGAGCCTCCCTGCAGGCAGGAAACCAGAGCAGGCATCAGGAGTTACTTCTATCAATTATAAGCTCCTGAGAGACCTTCCTTGGGGAAGTGAAAGAATCTCTCTCCTGCTGACTGATGTAGTGGAAGGGACATTTAAGATGTCCTTTGGAGGTAGCACCCAGGACTGAATGACCTCAGGCTCTTGATTCAGTATCAAGGTGGTTTAGTGTACGTTCTGCAAATGTGAGAATTAAGAGGCTGGCTCCAGTTACAGCTGGAATCCTGACTAGTTGTGTGATGTTACTGCAGAGCATGTATCTTTTGGAAAGTGACCCCCAGGTCCACAAATTTCAAGGTCTTTGCCTTTTTTTTTTTTGAGACGGAGTTTTGCTCTTGTTGCCCAGGCTGGAGCGTAACCAGTCTCCCTCTTCCTCCATTAGGTGTCACCAATTCAGACACTAATGCCCATGCATTTTACAAATAGGACAGTGCCTATGTATTTTCACTTTAGGCATAGTTTTTTTTTTTAATTCAGAGTCTTCATTTTTTAGAGCAGTTGTAGGTTTAAAGACAAATTGATCAGAAAGTACAGTGAGTTCCCATGTATTTCCTCTCCCTTTCACTCAGTTTTCCCCTATTCATATCCTGCATGAGTGTGGTACATTTGTTACAGTCGATGAGCCAATATCGATACATTGTTATTAACTGAAGTCCATGGTTTAGATTATAGTATGGGAACATTCTTTGTGTTGTATGATTACACAGGTTTTGGAAAATGCATATCCTATATCCAGCATCCCAGTGTTACATAGAATAGTTTCATTGCCCTAAATATCCTCTGTGCTCCACCAATTCATCCTTTTCTTCCCTTCCCACAGACTCCCAGGAACTACTAATCTTTTTACTATCTCCATAATTTGCCTTTTTTCCAGGAAGTCATATAGTCAGATTCATATAGTATGTAGCCTTTTCAAATTGATTTTTTGCATGTAGTAATACACATTTAAGGTTTCTCCGTGTCTTTTCCTGGTTTGACGGTTCATTTCCTGATATTGCTGAATAGTATGGCATTGTATGCATATGCCGCAGTCTGTTCATCAATTCACCTACTGAAGGGCATCTTGTTTGCTTCCAAGTTTTGGCAATTACGAATAAAGCTGTTATAAACATTCCTGTCCAGGTTTTTGCATGGACCTAAGTTTTCAACTCAATTGAGTAAATACCAGGGAGCGTGATTGCTGGATCATATGGTAAGAGTATATTTAGTTTTGTAGGAAACTGCCAAACTGTCTTCTAAAGTGGCTGTGCCATTTTGCATCCCTCAAGCGATGAGTGAGATTTCCCGTTGCTCTATATCCTCCCTAGCATTTGGTGGTGTCAGGGTTTTGGATTTTAGCCATTCTAATAGATGTGCAGTGGTATCTTGTTTTAATTTGCAGTTCCCTAAGGACATGTGATGTTGAGTAAATAGGAAGAGTGCCTATGTATTTTCATTCTAGAAATAGTTTTAACAAGCTCATTTATCTGTTTATATTTTTCCTTCCAGCCAGTAGGAAATCAGAAGTGTGTATGTGATAGAACATGAGAAGGAGGCACACAGCTGATGGGAGCAGAGAGCCTGGTGCTAAGCGTCAGAAGACCTGGTCTTACCGGCTACCCTAACTGCTTGACCTTGGGAAATCAGCTCATCTCTGGAGCTCAGCTTCCTCACCCTGCCAGTGTGGTGCTTGTACTGGATCAAGGATATGAAATGTTTCTCAGGCCAACGGCTTCCATGTGGAGCGACAGCCTGAGATGGGAAGAGGCTGGCAATGCACTGGAGGAGTAGCTTGTCCTGGCTGAGAGGTGCTGACTTCCACGGCAAAGACTGCAGGCGGGGGCACCTGTGACACATGCCTGCTCTTCTTGAGGATGAATTCTAACTTCCTGTTTACAATTTCACGCAAGTTTAAGTGACAACTGACAGCCTAACAGAAAGAAAGGAAAGGTAGTTTTAAAACACTGACAGCATGATTTAAAAACCTCCAGGCTGGGTGCAATGGCTCATGCCTATAATTCCAGCACTTTGGGAAGCTGGGGCAGGAGGATTGCTTGAGGCCAGGAATTCAAGACCAGCCTGGGCAACATAGTGAGACTCCATCTCTACAAAAAATGAAAAAAAATTAGCCAGGCATGGTTGCATACAACTATAGTCCCAGTTACTCAGGAGGCTGAGGAAGGAGAATGGCTTCAGCCTAGGAGGTAGAAGCTGCAGTGAGCTATGTTCACACCACTAAACTCCAGCCTGGGTAACAGAGCAAGAGCCTATCTCTAAAAAATAAAAAACAAAACAGCCTCCTTAGAGGTTGCAAAGTCAGCAGGACTCACACTTATCAGTGGCTGGAAGCTGACATTCCAACATTCCCTGTCTGGCCCTTGAGCTCTGCTTGGGAGGAGAGACAGTTCATCTACTCTTCCCCACATCTCCAGAGCTGCACGTGCCTGGCATAGCAAAGTCCTTCCTTTAGGTTGAGTGAGCATCTTGCAGGCCCATTGTTCTAGGCACTGGGAACACAGCAGGGAGCAGAGAGACAGAAGTCCCTGTCCTCATGGAGCTTTCATCGTGGTGATGTGCCCGAACAACTCCCTCAAAATTAATGTGCACTCTACATTCAGTTTCAGAAAGCAGTGTCATCCTATTTAGGAAAATGCCCACCCTAAACAGTTAAAATAAAGTGAATGTTGGTCTACAAGGGTGAACTTCAGTTATCTGGGAACATCTCAGAACATGAAGGTGCTGATCCAGCGGTGATGAAGGCTCTTTGATGATGATTTTCTTCCTGGGGTCTTTCAACAAGGCAGCCGGCGAGCAGTTTGGCTGCCTGAGTTTCTCCTCTCACTAAAGCCTCAGCCATCACATCAAGCCGTGCTCCAACTCCAGCTTGGTACCCTGCTCGAGAAACCTTTGAAGTCCCAGTGACTCTGAACTCTGAATCCTTTGAAAGCGGATTGCACTTCCACCTTCTATGCACTCCCCAGCAAGGTCCCAGGGAGATGATTAAACACGCTTGAAGGCCGAGTCACTTTCCTAGATTAAGAATTGTGTGTAAGGGGTGGAAAAAGTCTGGGAAGCGTGGAGATGCTTATCGGGATTTGTGTGCCGGTGAACTCTTCCTTCTTAGCTGAATGCTTTGGTAATGGCTTTCTTCATGGTAGAAGGAGATAATTTTTCTTTTCTCATCATGAAAACTTCCTATGAGAAGCGACCTCACCCCTATAAGGAGAGGCAAGTGAAAGGCTTCAGATAATGGACCTACTGCCCTGCAAGGTCTAGGAAGTCCAGGCAGCTCATGAGTTCCTGTAGGGTCTCTAGGGGCTCTTGTGCCTGTCCTTGAGGATGGGACAAGAAGAGGCTGGGAAATGGCGCATGCAGAGCCATCAGAGAACTCAGTGCTCCTCAAGCTACAAGGAACCTGTAAGCCACTTGGGGGCCATGTGCAGCTCCTGATTGGCAGCTGTGGGGTGAAGATTATGGTTGTCATTTTTAAAGAGCACCCACCTGGATGATGCTGCTGGTCCATAGACCACACAGGGAGAAGTGAGGATCAAGTCACCGCTGATATTTTACAGCGGAGAGAATTGAAGGCTCAGGGAAGGGGAGGACACGGTTGGACCCAAGTCACCTAGCTGGGGAAGTGGAGGAGCTTGGCTAGATCCCAAGTTTCCAGAATCCCAGACCTTGTACATCTCATCTTTTCTTTGTGGAGCCAGGCAGGTGACACCCAGTTGCAGGCACATGACACCCAATTGCAGGCATGCTTTGGAGGGAATTAATGATCACTTGTATTTCTTTCCTGCACAAGGAATGATCTATCATTCTCATAGGAACAGCAAATCATGTGTGAACTAGAAAGGGAGAAGTGAAATTTATGTGTAAAATACTTAGAGAAAAGAAAAGTAGGTGACTCAGAGCTGATGGCATGTCATAGACCCTACATTCTTTAGGAGTCCAAAGGAGAAAAAGAGACCTCTGTGCCCTGTTGGTCAGGGAGGGCTTCTTGGAGGAGGCCAGCTCAGACTGGGCCTTTGGAGGCTGCATAGGATTTGAAGAGATAAAAGGGAGAGGCAGGTGGGCTCTGAAGGTGCTCTGTCTGTCATTAGGCCTCCCTTTTCACTGCATTGAGCTGTTCCCATCTGTCATTTTCTCTTTCTTCTCTGTCTGTATCTTCCTCCTTCTATTCCCTGTTCTTCTTCACCTTCCCCTTTTTTCTTTATCTGCTTGTGCTCTCCTTTCCACTTCACAATAGAATTTAAGTAGAAAGTAAAGGGTTTGTAATGAAATACCTTACCTTACCCATATAGTTCAGCAACCCAGTGAGAAAATCAGCTCTGTGTGTTATGCCCATTTAATAGGTAAGAAGAGTGAGGTTCCGATTAGGGACAGAGGGCTTTCTTAGGATGCCTGACTTTCATTGCTAAAACAATCTTGATCATCCTAATTATGTGCTCACTTGCCAATGCTTTGGGATCATGTCTCCAGCTTGTTGGGCAGGGCCAGTGAGGTCATGGGGTTACTGTTAGGGTGGGTTGGTCCAGCTCTCTGCCTTTCCCTTTAGGAAGGGGAGCTGGCCACACCTCCCTGGAGGATGGGTGCAGAAGAATGTGACTCAGAGTCTGTCTACAAGCACGAGTGGGAGCAGTGTTGCCATTGTGCCTGGTCCCTGACTCAGCCCTGGGGTATCCTCTGCTTTGAACTCGAGCAATTCAACTTTCCCTCTTCTCCTTTTGAGTCCTGCAAAGACCCTTGGCGTTCTGAGGCATTGAGGTTTTCCCCTCTTTGCTGACACTACTCAATGACTTTTTCCTTCTAACTTTAGCAAGACAGCTACTAGTACAAAGTCCTCTTCTCTTAAAAGAACTTAAATTTGGGTATACACTCACACACACACACACACACACACACACACACACATATATATATATAGTCTAGGCAGGGAGTTTTGCATGTGACCATTACGCATGGGATGGATGCAGAACTCAGATTTGAATAGTTCAAAATCTATTTTTGGTCAGGACTCCCTAAACTAGATGAATTCATCCTCAGAGTTTAGCTCAGCCTTCTTTTGGCTGCCCAAGAAGTTTCTAGCCTCACTATTCCTGGTGTTGCACCGTCATAGCCATGTGAAAACCTGGGTGTAAATATGAAAGCAACAGAGAGAACAAGGTCCATGCCCTTTACCACACAGCCTCTCTCAGACCAAGAGAGAAGGACTGCTTGGGTTGAAAATCAAGAGATTAAAATTCTAGTTCTAGCTCTGCTGCCTGTTTAATCTTAGATAAGTCATTTCTTCTTCCAATTCCTCATCTTAAAGAATTGAACTAGATGTTTTCCGGGACGCAGCTTAGCTCCAGGAGTGCCCAGTTTCTCTGCCTTTGCAGGAAAAGCATCACAGTTAATGTTGAATGCGTTAGGCACTCATTTCCTTAGTTGTGGAGGTAAACGGGGTGTGATAGACTAGAAGTAGTGGCAATAGATGCCAAAAGCCAACTGGCAGGGCAACAGGCTTGGGAGTGGAAGACACACTGCTGGAAAAGCTAACAGCAATGGAAAAGTTAGGAGAAACTACTTCTTAGCCCAGCAGGGTGGGGTTTATTTTGTATTGGGGCACATGGCTCTTCTAGGCTTGATAATTCCTGAGGACATCTCTGAGCCGATGCCCAACATGTATGCAGTACTTCAGAGTTTCTGAAGCCCTGTCACAGGCATTACACCTTTGAATTCATCCACAAATGTGAGGCTGATGGACACGCCATCGTTTTATAAATGAAAGTGGGGTCTAGAGACATTTAAGGATGTGCAAATGCTAAGATGCAGAGGGACTCACCACAAGTCTTTTTGCTTTGGGTCCAGTGCCATTTCCACGATACCACAGCTGCCACCAACAGGGTCCACAGTAATGATGGAGTTACCAACGATGGTCAGAGTAATAGGAGATTGTGCTTAGAATCATAAGCTTCAGTGATCTGGAAACTTTGCTCACCCAGAATACTTCCTTGATTTCAAACAAAGAGGTATAAATCAGGCATTCTTGTGGTTCTGTGTTTGCAATCAGTTACTGGTGACGTCATTAAGACAGGAGTCACAAAGCACACACACAGCTATGCCTGATAAATCATGGGGTCAAGTACACATAATAGGAGGCAGTTTAACAAGTAATAAACTGCCTAACTTCACCTGGAGGAAGGATCTACAAAGAAAGGGAAGGTTGCATCTGGTAACCAGGTGTGGGCCTGTGCGGCTGGATACCTTAACTTGTACCAGGTGATAATCAAAGAGCTTTACAAGCATTCATTTATTGACACTTTACAGCAACTCCTTCAGGTAGGTACTACTGTTATCCCCGTTTTTGAAGATCAGGAAACTGGGAAACAGAGAAGCAAGCTGAAAGAGACTGATACTGTTTGATATGGTTTGGCTCTGTGCCCTTACTCGAATCTCATTTCCAATTGTAATCGCCACCTGTTGGGGGAGGGGCCTGGTGGGAGGTGATTGAATCATGGGGGAGAACTTCCCTCTTGCCGTTCTTGTGATAGTGAGTTCTCACGAGATCTGGCTGTTTGAAAGTGTGTGGCACTTCCCGCTTCGTGCTCTCCCTCTCTTCTGCTCCACCATGGTAAAGACGCGCTTGCTTCGTTTTCCCTTCCATGGTAAGTTTCCTTAGGCCTTCCAACCATGCTACCTGTGAAGCCTGCAGAACCGTGAGTCAATTGAATCTCTTTTTTTCCGTAAATTACCGAATCACAGGTAGTTCTTTATGGCAGTGTGAAAATGAACTAATACACTTGTTCAGGTGGGCAACTTCTGCCCTGGGTCATATAGAGAGATAGATTTCTGCTTAGAGCTTGGCCAACATTCGAGTGAGTCCCGGGGACACTTCTTCTCTCTATTGCCCCCACCTCTCCTCCCCGTTTCTCCGTCTCCTTTCTTCCTTCCTTGCTTCTTTCTTCATTTCTTACTCATTCCTTCTTGTCTCTTCCTTCCTCATTTCTCGAGTGTCTACTAATGCCAGTAGCCATGCATGGTTCTCAGGTTATATAGATGAGAAAAACACAGCCTCTATCTTTAAGGGATTCAGAGCCTGGGCAGGGTTTGGGAGTGGGGAAGGAGGTGCAGATGTGGGCATTAGTGGAAATGAGTTCACCAGCTTGTTTCCCTGTAAGAGAGAATGAAGGTTATAGGAGAACAGGAGTGTGGGCCACCTGTAGCAGGTAGGTCAAGACAGAATGGATGTAAGAGGTGGCGGTGGGAAAACATCAAAGGACGTCAACAGCTTTGCAACTACGCTCATGCTGGGCTTGGTGCAACCCCTGTCAGCAATCCTTTTATGGGGCCTTCTTCCAAAGACACCAGGGGCCTGGCACTTGGAAGGAGTTTGGAGCATGGACATCCGCTGGTAGAGAAGGTGCTCATCTTCACGAGGCAGGCAGTAGGTGGAAGGACTGTGCTTAGGAATTAGATTAAAGTGGTCAACTTTTCATGAGAGATAAGGTTATGAAGAAAGTGGAATTCCCTCCTGAGCCCAAGGGCCATGGGTAAAAGGCAGCCTTTCCAACGATCTTTAGCACCTTTTATCAGCCAATTAATTCACAGATGTTTCTTAAACTTGGAGCAGAAGCAAGTAGAAGCAAGCCACTGCGCTAAGTACCGGCAAGAGGGCACAGGGAAGTAGAATATAAGTCTGACTGGGGAGGGGAAGCAGCTTTGTTACTAGGTAACAGCTTTACAGTACACCCAGTGTCAGACAGGCAGTACAAATTGTAAATGTACATGTGCCCAGGATGGGAGGGATGAGAGTGAGGTGGGGTGGGCTGGGCTACCAGGCGAGCAGGGAAGGCTTCTTGAAGGAGATGGACCTTAAAGGAAGAGTGGGATTTGGCTGATGGTAGAGAGGATATTTGGGGCTGAGTAGCTGAGAAAGCAGTTCCTGCACCATTCCACAGGCTGAAGCATGCAGAGAGGGCAAGGGAATAGCTATGTGCAGGGAGGTGGGGAGAAGGAATGTTTTAGAGACTCCTTCTCCCTCCCAGACTGGTTAGGAAGGTCCAGGGCTGCCTCACCTCCAGTGCCCATTGAATAGGACCTGATGTTGGGAATGCAGGATTGGAAAATATTCTTCGAAAAGAAGCCTCATCTGGTGGGAAAAATATTTGCTATTTTGCAGAGACTCCAAGGAGGCATTTCTTTCCCTTTTGTCACCCTCAGGGCAGAACCCTTCATGCCACCTGAGTGGCGGGACCACAAGTCTGAATGAGGTTCTGTGGATGCTTATTGGCTCTGGTGATGAGACAGGCTTTGACTTCTTTATTGCTGTCTGTGTCCCTCCATTTCTCTGTGCTCTCTCCCTACCTCCAGCCCTTGCCGCCTGCCTTTGCTCAGGCTGTGCCCATTGTGTCTCCTACACCCCATTCCCTGACTTCCATGCTTCCAACCACCCCCTTCCCAGCTTGCTGCCATCCATCTCTCCTTGTGAGAGCTCCTGGCCCGGCACCTCTTGTAAGCATAGATCATTCTCAGTCAGTCATTAGTCACCTGAAGAAAGCCTCACACACCCTATCACAGCAAGGGCAGGGCAAGCCCATGGCACAGGCACCTCTACTTTTCTTACAGTGTCTAGCACACCCTT
Source organism: Cacajao melanocephalus (assembly GCA_963573385.1). Taxonomy (NCBI): domain Eukaryota; kingdom Metazoa; phylum Chordata; class Mammalia; order Primates; family Pitheciidae; genus Cacajao; species Cacajao melanocephalus. The sequence continues at coordinate 62,073 of CAUYLG010024158.1, forward strand.
CTCGCCCTGGAGGGACTCAACAGACCATTTGTTGAATGAGTCAGGAAGTTCAAAGAAAAATCAAGGGATTCAGAGTGAGCATGGCATGTCTGGGAGAGTGAGATATCTCTCTAGTGTTTTCCAGATGAAGATGATGCAGCCACTGATTTTTGTAGGTGGTCTCCCTGTGATTTTCTCTCTTGAAAATTTTTGGCCCCTCTTTTTACCCCTGGGACCTCCACCTCCATGGTTCATTCTCTGCCCCTCTTACGATGATGATTTGGTAAGATTCTGATTCCAAGTCTCTAAGCTGTGTGCTTTCCTCCCGGCTCTCACAGTTGTCTGCCATGATCATGAGGGCAGTTGGTGGGGCTGAGAGATCCCCCAGGACTTGTGCCACCCCCAGGCTAGCTGAGGAGTGTTGTTTTTCCATTCATTCAGAACACAGAGTGTCGGTGTGTGACTTGTTGGGGATCCAGGCCTGTGGAGGAGTCCAGCTGTGGCCCTGCCCACCTGCCCTGTGACCTTGGGGCCTGTCCCTGGACCTTTCTGGTGTTCCATTCTGCTGATTTTCATAATGACATTTGGTGTGAACTGAAAATGCTACTGATGTCACTTCTTCCAAGCTGGAAGGAAAGATAGGAATCTGCTGGGCCTGCCTGGAGCTGAGGGAGGATCCTGGATGGGGATGGAACAGCTGAGAAATTTATACCCGCAGGTGGTTGCTGCGCCCATGGAGATGTCAGCCAGATGCTGGTTCCTCTGCAGGGGGTGTGCAGATCGGGGTGGGTGCAGGGATGGGCTGGAAGGGAGGAAAGGAATGGGGGGGGTCCCTCTCCTCTGTATAATAATCTGCGTCTGACAAGAAGCTTCTGTTCTCTTCCACTGGAAAGCTTTTAAGAACGCTGAAAAGGACAGACAATTATAGGAAGGTTAGGTGCGCTTGATTGGATGTTGTTACAAATCACTCATTGTCATACAAGGCATTTGGAAAGGAGGCCATCGGGGACTGATTGCCATTTAGGGTAAGTGATTCCTGTTTAGAGTGAGCGAGTAGATGAAGGCTTGGCTGGTGCTCATTGTCCTCCCTCCGTTTGTTGTGTTGATGGTTTTTCTTGGCAAGAAGGGGTGGTTGCAGATGCTCACAGGATGGGTGGATGGGACGAGGAGGCTGGAGACCAGCCTTCTAATCCCAATCCCACCCTACCCTTTCCCCCACTACACTGATAGGGAAACTGAGTGTAAGGGGAAGGGAAAAGAGACTAGTCTAGCTGCACACCGCAGGTCAGTGGAGACGCTGGACCGGAGTCCATGTCCAGAGTCCAGGCCAGTGTTGCCTGTGGCCAGGCTCTGAGCTGACACTCCAATGGGACTAGGTGTTTCTATTAACACACCCCATGGACATCTGTGCAAGCTGAGCACACCTCACGTGGCAGCCCTTGCTATTCCAGGTGCTACTTCATGATGTGTTCCTCTGGATCCTCTCACACCCGCTTTACTTCGGTGTCTGAAACACCACCATAATGGAGAAACTTCCTTTGATTTTGGAATCTATTCTATCTTTATGAGTCTGAATTAACGTGCAAGTGTTCTGGGAAGGATTGCACTGTAAGCAACCAGGGAACAGTGGACTAGTAACAGAGGAATCCACAGATGGGGAAAGACAGTGGAAGAAACAATGTCAGAAATAAACTTCAGCAAATTCTCCATTTGGTACAGCAAAAATTCTCCCATGATTTTACCAATGAGGAAAATGAGGCAGAGGATAGCCAATGAACATACTTTTTTTTTTTTTTTTTTTTTGAGACAGAGTCTTGTTCTGTCACCCAGGCTGGAGTGCAGTGGCACAATCTCGGCTCGCTACAACCTCCACCTCCTGGTTTCAAGTGATTCTCTTGCCTCAGTCCCCTGAGTAGTTGGGACTACAGTCATGTGCCACCATGCCTGGCTAATTTTTGTGTTTTTAATAAAGACAGGGTTTCACCATGTTGGCCAGGCTGGTCTTGAACTCCTGACCTCAAGTGATCCATGGCCTCGGCCTCCCAAAGTGCTGGGATTACAGGCATGAGCCACTGTGCCTGGTCTTTTTATTTTATTTTTAACTTTTTAATTTTTATTTAAAAAATTTAATCTATTTATTTTGAGACCATGTTATGAGACTGGCGAATTTTTGTGTCTTTGGCAGAGATGAGGTTTCACTATGCTGCCATGGCTGGTCTCGAACTCCTGGGCTCAAGTGATCCACCTGCCTTTGCCTCCAAAAGTGCTGGGATTACACGTGTGAGCCACTGTGCCTGGTTCCAAGGAACATATTTATCCTTGGAGTCATCCCTGCGTTTGTTCTGCCAGTTTTGAGTATAAACTGTCAGGGCTTGAATTTTGTCCCCCTGCAAAATATATTGATGTTCTAGTCCCCATGACCTCAGAATGTGACCTTATTTAGAAATGGGGTCATTATAGATGTCACGAAGTTAAAATGAAGTCAGTAGGGTAGACCTTAATCCAATATGACTGGTGTCCTTGTAAAGAGGGGAAATTGGGACGGAGAGATAGACGTGCACAGGGGAAGACTCTGAAAAGACTCAGAGAGAATACCATGTGAGGGCAGAGATCTGGGCGATGCATCCATAAGCCACGGAACCCCAAAGAATGCCAATAACCATCAGAACCTAGGACAAGAGCCTGGAACAGATCCTTTCCCACAGTCCTCAGAAGGAACCAGCTCTGCTGACAGATTGATTTTAGCCTTCAGGACTGTGAGACAATACATTTCTGTTTAAGCCACCTTGTTTGTGATACTTTGTTATGGCCACCCTAGGAAATGAACATAGTAAGAATGTTCTTGTCCTCCCTTTGTTTTTCTTCTTATTACCTATCTTGACTCTGCAGCTTTATTTTATTGGGATGAAACCCCCCTGGTGGTGTGGTGGTTGTGTTAATGTTATCTGAATTTAGGATAAAGCAGATCCTGGCTGTGTGACTGAAACTGTGGGACAATCCTAGCATCTCTGCCCTGTGCCAAGCAGGGAAATTCCTTCATTTCACCATTTAACAACTGTTTGCCGAGTGCCTATTAAGTGCCTGGCACTGTGCTGTGTGCTGGAGACACAAAGACACACAAAACACTTTCCTCCCTCCTGAGGAGCTCACAGTCATGCAGACAAATAATTGTAGGGTGATGATGTGCAACAGAGCGATGGTGATGGTACAGAGTTTTGCAGGATCACAGAGCAGAGGAGGGAACCTGGGAAGAGGTAGAAGAAGCAGGGAGGGTGCCAGAGAAGAGGCCACAGGAGCTGAGCCTCCAAGAAGTTCTCTAGTCCACCAAGTAGAAAGGCTGCTCCATGCAGAGGTGACACCATGAGTAAGGGAACAGGGACACAGAACAGTGTGTGTGCATGGGTGTGAGCATGTGTGAGTGCCTGTGATGTTCTTAGAAGCAATGGATTCATCGATGCACAGCACACCAGTTCAGGCAGATCCCTCACAAGCTCAGTAATGCTTGTTCTTAAAATGGGTCTCAAATCCAACTGATATGGTTTGGCTGTGTTCTCATCAAAATTTCACCTTGAATTTCCATGTGTTATGGCAGAGACCCAGTGGGAAGTAATTGAATCATGGGGGCAGGTCTTTTCTGTGTTGTTCTCACGATAGTGAGTAAGTCTCACGAGATCTGATGGCTTCAGAAGGTAGAGTTTCCCTGTATAAGCTCTCTTGGCCTGCTGCCATCCATGTAAGACATGACTTGCTCCTCCTTGCCTTCAGCCATGATTGTGAGGCCTCCCCAGCCATGTGGAACTGCAAGTCCACTAAATTCTCTCTCTCTCTCTCTTTTTTTTTTTTTTTTGGTAAATTACCCAGGCTCAGGTATGTTTTTATCAGCAGTGTGAAATGGACTGATACACCAACCTAAAACAGAGCCTCTCTACTGAATGTGGTCACGTCTGGCTTTTGTCTCCAGCTACCTGAGCCGGTCCTTGCCTTGGTAGTGTCTTTTGCCTACACTTCTGAAGGAAAGTCTCTGAAGTTCTTTTTCAGATCAACTTCCTCTTTTATGGAACTCCCCTCTGAGCTTCCAACCCTTTGACGCAGGACACTCAAGTCAATTCAGATTTCCTTGGCATCTCTAGACCGGGGTCTTCATAGCACTTGTGTGTGTGTGTGTGTGTGTGTGTGTGTGCGCGTGTGCCATTCTTTGACTATATTTTCTTAATTAAAAAGAACATTAATCAATTGAAAGGTTAGGTATACTTGGAAACAGTGCCTTGCTCTGTTGCCTACTGGGTGGATGTGAGGGTCTGTGTTGGGAGAATGGAGAAAAAGAACTGAGTTTGAAGCAATAGCTTTAGAGAGACATTTGGTAATTTGTGAAAACACCTGAAGTCCAACTTAACATGTGAAATACCTTCATAAAATTTGAGTGGGCTTTCCCAGCACACACTGTTCTGCGACCAAGCTCTGAAAAGACAGATGAAGAAAGCTGTCATTGTTGATTACTGGTGATTAGAGGATGCCCAAGACATAATTTATTGCTGTGTTCCTGTGTTTCATCTTAGGAAATGAGCACTGGACCAAGAATCAGACCTGGGTTCTAGTCCTGGTTCTCCTACAAATGACCTTGGAAAAATGATTCCCACTCAATGGGGCCTCGGTTTCCCTATCTACAAAACGTTTTTTTCTAATTCTAACATTCTATCATATTTCCTTTATATATTCCCATCATCTTCAGGGCCCTGAAAATGATACTTGTTTTTACATGGTCGTTTGTAAGTCAGGCACACTTGAGTATAGCATATATGGGAAAGTCAAATTCACCACCTGGACCTTTGCAGATAATAAACTTGGAGAGTGGGGCAAAGTCAGAAGCATGTGTATGTGTGTGTGTGTGCATGTGCATGTATTTGTATGTGTGTACATCAAACTTTCTTTTCTTTTCCTGAGACTGGGAGCTATTGCGGAGTTTAAAGGACAATTCGTAGTTCAAAGATTGACTCAAATAGTTTGATGTTCTGAAAGTGGCATAAAGTTAGATTAGAATCCTGGCTCTGCCGCTTAGCAGTTTTTGGGAATTTGCAGGTCGCCTAACCTCCATGAACCTATTCCTTATCTGTGAAAATGACTATAACTGTAGAATTCTTGAGCAAATAAAGTTGGTTTATTCGACAAGGCTTTATGAAGTGTTGACTGTATGCTGGACACTGTTTGGATACTGGGTAATCCAGAATGAATAAGACAGACTACATTCCTATCTTTTAAGGGGTTATAATATCAGTGGGAGAGATGGATAATGAATAGGTTAATAAGGACATACACAAAAAATGTCATTAAATGCTATACAAAGCAAACAGAGTGCTAAGATAAATAATGGTGGGGAGGGCCCTAACCTAGATAGGGTTGTCAGAGAAGATTTATCTGGGAAGGAGAAATTGGCCCAGCTGGGGTGATGTGTGGTCATGTATATAGAAGGATTGTCCAAGAAGGAAGAGTGTGTGCCCCTGAGCTGTGAGCAGTCAAAAGATGTGCACATGGAAATGTCTGGCCAACAATATGGCATTGTAGGAATGGGTGTGGGGTGGGATTCATATTCAGTCTTCTTACGCCTTGTCTATGGTAGCCGTGAAGTTTTTCTCAGTTAGGGACCTGCAAAAAATGTTCCCACTCCATTTTACATCCATGATGATTGCACTGAGAGCATTTTGTAGTAGGTGGGTAGGTGTGTGCTCACATGTGCACGCGAAGTGTAGCGTGTGTTTGAGTGTGTACACTCATACACACAGGGACGATTGCAGGCTTGTCACCAGCTCACATTGAGAACATCACCTGCATTGCTTGTTCCAATGGTGAAATTAAGCCCATTTCACAAATAAGATCAGTTTCTAACTCTGAGCCAGGGACCAAGGGATCTGGCTCATTTTCCCTGCTCTGCTTTCCCCAAAGATAAAAAAAAGGTTTGCAAATTGTGACATCCACATCAAATGCTAATAGCACGGTGGGGACTCTCCAACAGAACTGATAAACTTCTCAGATTGAGGGCAAACTGTTAAGAGAGAACAGCTCCAGATGTAACATTTGGAGCTTACTTCCAAGAAACATTAACATTTTGAAATGTTCAGAAGTAAAACTCCAGGAAATAAACGTTGGGGAGGAATTACACCAGTGGGTCTGATCCAATAGAAGAAAGCAAAAGCCGGTCACCTTCAGCTTTCTCCAGGGACCTGGGTAGGCCAGGAGGTTCAGTGTGTCAGTTCTGGAAAACAATTCAATATCTGAAGCACTGATATAAAAAAGCAGAAAAACCTAAGATTGCTGACCTATTAGGGCTTTAAGTTCAGCTCTCCTCACACTTAGATGAGGAATTTGAGTCCTAGGGGGATGAAGTACTGTGAAATATCACATACCTGTTTGGTCACGTAAGGAACAAGGACAGCAGAATCCAGGTGTAGTGATTTGTCCTTTACTGCCCTACGCTCATTTCCTAATGTTGTGTTCGGAGGAGTGGGCAGAAGTTCCTGTTTCTTTGTTTCATGGTGTTGCCAATAACATCCAGTGTTATGAAGCCTGAGAATCAAGATGTTAAACCTCAAATATGTATCATGTCTTGTTTTCCTGCTGGGCTACAGATGAGCTCTTAAATATGGACAGGTGTTGGTGCTTTGCCATGCCAAAGGCCCTGGGCACTGGTGTGGTGGAGCAGAGAACTGCATCCCAAAGCCAAGAGGGCCTCTCTGTCTTTGCCTGACAGACACAAATAACAACGCAACTGTCTTAATGGGAAATAAGTTAGAAGGTTAGGTTAAATAAGCCCATGGAAGTATTTTGCTGTGTGTTCCTTCAAGGGAGATTTGGCAGAAGGAGCGGGGGTCTGCACTTCCTATTAAGGCCATTGCTGGCGGAGCTTGGGTGGCTCAGGAACAGTGGATGTGGATTAGGAGGTGTCTCCTTGGAGGCCGTACTTGGAGAGGTGGAGGCTGAATGTCCATGCTCCAGGGGTGCCTGCACCCCTTGAATCAGGCCAGCACTGTCCAGGCAGGGGCTGTTTTGTCTCGCATGCTGTTGAATCACATTCTGTTGCAAGTTCACCGTGGCGATGCACTGCCTGTGTCACATGTGAGAGGCTGTCTTCCTTAGGGGTCCCTGATAAGCAGACTCTGAGATGCAGATAGGTAATTAAAGAGGTGCCTGGGGTCCACACCTGGGGAAGGGCAGGGAGGAACTGGGGTTGGGCAGAGGGGAAAGTGCAGTGTGATGTGACCTACTGATTCCCTCAGCAGACCCCAGGGCACAGCCTGGAACTGAAATGATCTCCAGAATTGCCCTGAATTGGGCTGAGATGGCCAGGTCTTTTTCTATCACTGTGTTGAAGGCACCCTGGGGAGGGGCGTATTTGTGAGTGATATAGCTCTGCTGCTGGGCATCCTCCACAGGAGCTGACAGCTGGGCCTCGGCCGGTGCCACTCCCAGCAGCCCGGGCATGGGAGAACACAACAGCAGCTATGACAGGTTTCCAGAGAGAGGACTGCCTTTATTTTTCTAAACATATCTTTGGGTCAACCGTGTGGGTTGTTTTTGTTTTTGTTTTTTTTTTCTTTAGACATAGTCTCACTTCGTCGTCTAGGCTGGAGTGCACTGGTGCAATTTCAGCTCACTGCAACCTCTGCCTCTCTGGTTCATGTGATTCTCCTGCCTCAGCCTCCCAAGTAGCTGGGATTACAGGTGCGCAGCACCACACCCAGCTAATTTTTGCATTTTTAGTGGAGACAGGGTTTCACCAGGTTGGCCAGGCTGGTCTCGAACTCCTGACCCCAGGTGATCCACCCGCCTTGACCTCCCAAAGTGGTGGATTACAGGTGTAAGCTACCATGCCTGGCCCATGTGAGTTTTTTCCCCCACACTGACCAATCTGACCAATTCTCTGATGCTACCTTGGTATCCTACAGTTGAAGTTAACTCAATTGTGATGCTAAGCAGAGTTAGTGCAGATCCCACAGGTTAAGGGCTCAGTCCCATAAGACTGGCCCCCATTTCAGATGCCAACATAGGTCCCCTGGTCACTCACACTTCTGTCTGACTCAGCTACAAATTGGAGGTCCCCTTGGCCTCCTTTTTGGGTTCAGTAATTTGCTGGAGCAGATTTGAGAAGCCCAGTAAACAGTTTACTTACTATTTTTGGCCAGTGATGAGAAAGGGTATTTTAAAGGATACAAATGCACCACCAGTTGAAGAGATACACACGGTGAGGGGTCCTGAGCACAGGGCTTCTGTCCCCCGGGAGTTAGCATGCACCACCCTTCCAGCGTGCTGATGTGTTTCTGTTCACCAACCCAGAAGCTCTCCGAACCCTATCGTTTTCGGTTTTGAATGGAGGTTTCCTTATAGAACCATGATTGATTACATCATTGGCCGTTGATGATCAACTCAACCTTGAGCTCCTCTTCCTCCTGGGAGGTCAGGGGATGGGGCTGAAAGTTCTGACCCTCTAGTCACAAGGTTGGCACAGTCCCAATCCTGAGGCTATCTTGGAGCCCTAACCATCCGCTCATTAGCATAGAAAAAGACATGCTTCACTTCAGAGATTCCAAGGGCTTTAGGAGCTCAGTGTCAGCAAACAGGTGGAAGACCAAAATATGTAGTCCCGTGTAGAATGAGGAGATGATTAGGCCAGCAGAAGACTGATATGTGACCCTGGTCCCATCTTATGCTCCCATAATACTGTATTTTTGCTGTACCTTTTGCTGTACCTATACACATGTGTTATAATTGCCTACAGTATCAGTAAAGTAACATGCTGTTCAGGTTTGTAACCTAAGAGTAATAGGCTTACCATATAGCCTAGGTGTGGAGTAAGCTCTACTATCTAGGTTTGTGCAAGGATGCTCTGTAGTGTTTGCACAATGACACATTTCTTAGAATGTATTCTGTTGAACACATGACTGCATTTATTAGATTGCAATGTCACGCTACCCTTATAGGCATCTATCCTCATAGGTGTTCAGTGAGACTTGTCTATTACCCTGACCTAGTGCTGAATCTTTGGAATGTAGGCATCTGCTGAGATATCCTGCCCAGGACACCTTCAGGTCTAGGGGCTCCTCTCCTTTCTCTGCTGTTCTTTGGGGAATGGGAAACATCCAGCTACTTCCCTGTCATGCTGGAATGTGAAATTCATGTGAGGATGAATATGGCTTTGCTGTATCATACTGTCACTTCCTCTCTGGGTTTATCCACTTCTATAGAACTCATCTGTTATGGACTCAAATGTATCCCCCTACAAATCCATGTGTTGAAGCCCTAAACCTCCCCCAACCCATGTGACTGTAGTTGGAGACAGGACCCTTAGAGAAGTAATGAAGGTTAAGTAAGGTTGTAAGTTTGGGACCTCATCCAATAGGACAGTGTCCTCATACGAAAAGGAAGAGACACCTGAGAGCTTTCTCTTCTCCATGGGGGCACAGAGGAAAGGCCAGGTGAGGACCCAATGAGAAGGCAGCTGTCTGCAAGCCAGGAAGAGAGGTCTCACCAGAGACTCATCCTGCTGGTGCTTTTATATTGGACTCCATACTATGAAACAATAAATTCCTGTTAAGAAACTCAATCTGTGGTTTCCTGTTATGGCAACCTGAGCAGACTGAGATGGAGCATCCCCAGAAGGGATCCAGCTGCAGCACTGAGCTCCTCTGCTGTCCTATCCCTTCCAAATCTCGTATTCTTACCCCGTCCCATCAACCAGAAAATGTGCTGCCGTTTGGTTGCAAAAATAAAGATGAAGTCTAACAATAGATTTTTTTAAAAATTTACATTCATAAAAGATTCATAGCTGTAATATACAAAGAGCTCTTAAAAATTAATAAAAAGATAACCAAAGAAAACAACAGGCAAAGGATATGAATAAGCAGCTCACAGAGAAGCAAATCTAAATGACCAATAAACACATTAAGAAATGCTCAAGCTCACTAGAAAATACAAATTAAAGCAGCATTGAGTTATCACTTTCTACCCATCAGACTGGCAAACATTAAGAAGACCAATAATATCTATCATTGGAAGGGATGCAGGACAGAGGGAATTCATAGACACTGCTGGAGGAAATGTAAATGGTTTCAGCCTTTTTGGAAAACGGCATAGGAATAGCTTGTAAAATAAAAAGAATGGATATCCCCCTCTATCCAGCAGTCCCACTTGTGGGAACCTATTTCACAGAAATAAAAGCACCGAACAGTAAGGGTAGATACGCAACGTTGCCTCAAAGGAAACGTCCATCAGTAGGAATAGTTGAATAAATTATTGTACATTTCATATCACAAATATTATGCAAACATTAAAATAAATTAATTTCAAAGCTGCTTATTTGGAGAAATCTACAAAATATGAAACAAGCAAAGTGCAGAGAAGTGTGTAAAAATGATCTTTTTGTAAAATAATGACAACCTTCCTTACATGAAAGGTGGAGGGAGAAGGGGAAGGAGTAAATCTTCCCCAAACCCAGCTTGTGTGATATGATCCTATTAAATAGTGTGGCAATACATAAAGACGTGTATGAGAGAATGGCCACCAAGTCATTATTTCAGGGTTGAGAAATTTCAAGTAATTTCTTTCTCTGCTATAATGCTATGTACTAGTAGAAAAAGTTATAATGAGCATTTATTTTTATAGTAGTAATGCATTTTACTTAAAGAAAGAATCTCACCACCCTCTGCAGCCCAGCACACCACACTGCAGCCCAGCACAGAGGCTGATTAATTGACCCCACATGTTTCTCCCAGGAGAGGCTCTGTAGGAATGACTTAGGTGTACCCTTTGGGGACACCCAGCCCTAGTGTGTTAAGTCCCTCTGGGCATCCCCTGCCCCTTCCTGCTTTCAGTGTCATTTCCTTCCTTGGGCCCCTGAGCTTGGGGTGTCAGGCCTCAGTGAGGACTCACCCAGTGTCCCATCCCTGGCCCTAGATGGGGCTGTTCCACCAGCTGCCTTTGGGTCTCTAGAGAAGCCAGACCTCTCTTGCCTGGGCCCCAGATCTACTCCTTGTGCCTCTGGTTCAATTTCCAGTTCTCTCCTTGAACCCATGACCAGTGGTCCTCCTTGAGTAGCGCCTGGGAATCCTACTGTTTCTCACCCAAAAATACCTTTTCAAAAGCTTGTTATTCCTTTAATTCGGAATTTCCTGAATTGCCTTTTCAGATTAAGTACAGTCATACCTCGGTGTCTGTAGGGGATTGGCTCCAGGACTTCATGTGTATGGCCAAATCCAAAGATGCTCAAGTTTTTTTTTAATATAAAATGATGTTGTATTGGCATGTGACCTAAGCACATCCTCCCGTATGCTTTAAGTCATTTCTGGATTACTCATAGTACCTGATGCAATGCCTACACATCACTTCATTCCTGAGGATTCAGTGTAGTACCTGATGCACGGCAAAGTAAAAATTTGCTTTTTGGAACTTTGTGGAATTTTAAAAATATATATTTTCAATCTGCAGTTGGTTGAATCCATGGATGCAGCATCCACAGATATGGAGGGATGACTATTTTTCTCTCAAACCCCAGTCTGCTTCTCACATTTTACCTTTGTATAGCTACACCATTCCTGACATCTCTCCTCTTCTGAGAGGTGCTAGTCATTTGGCTAGGGCTGGGAGTGAGCTTCCTGAAGGACTCCTAGGATATCTCACAGCAGGGAAGTGCAGAAAATCTAAGACAGAGACCTCCAGGAGGAGAGCAGGGCAGGAGCCAGAGAGAGCAGAGGCTCTCACCCACAGGAAAGTCAGGAGCAGAATGAATGAGAGGGAAGCCAGAATGAATGAGAGGGCAGAAGTAGGCTGGGAGCACCCGGGGTCCCTCTGTGGGTTCTGGTATAAAGGTGTCCACACCTCAATGGGGTGCTGTACTCTTGGAATATCATGAGCAAAGGTTGATGTGGATCAGAGGAATCAGGAAAGACTTTAAGGAGTCCAAACTCTAATTGGATGCTGGAAAATGGATAATTTATTTTTTATTTTTAAAAAGGCTATTCATATTTTAGATAATCTTATCATGTGAAAGCTGAAAAGGACCTTAGAGATATTCTGGCCCTATGCTGTCAAGTATAGTAGCCGTTAACCACATGTGACTATTGAGCCCTTGAAATGTGGTAGCTAGCTGAACTGCGATGTGCTGGAGTATGCAAAAGACATATCCAAGTTTTAAGACTTTGAGAACAACAATGTAATATATCTCCTAAAAATTCTTCAAATTAATTATACATTGTACTTTTGGGACATATTGAGTTAAATGCAATATATCATTAAAATTTATTTTACTGCTTTTCTTTATGGCACGATCTTGGCTCACTGCAACCTCCGCCTCCTGGGTTCAAGTGATTCTCCTGCCTCAGCCTCCTGAGTAGCTGGGATTACAGGCATGCATCACCATGCCTGGCTGATTTTTGTATTTTTAGTAGAGATAGGGTTTCACCATGTTGGTCAGCCTGGTCTCTAACTCCTGACCTCAAGAGATCCACTGCCTTGGCCTCCCAGAGTGCAAGGATTACAGGTGTAAGCCACTGTGCCTGTCTTACTTTTTAAGGCAACTACCAGAAAATTTAATGTCCCATAGTTGGCTCACATTGTATCTAATCTATTGAACAGGGATTGGCACACTTTTCCTGCAACAGGCCAGATAGTAAATATTTTAGGCTTTGTAGGTTGAATGGTCTCTATCCTAACTATCCAAGTCTCCCATTGTAGTGCTTGAGGCCTGTACAAAAATAGGCAACAGGCCAATGGCCTGTAGGCTCTAGCTGGCTGTCCCATGTCTGGACCAATCCTGTAATTATAAAGCTAGAGTTATTAGTGCCTGGAGAGAGAGAGGGTTACACATGTCATGTTAAGCTAATAACAGAATTTATTAGATTTTCTGCCTGGTCTATTTATTTCCTATTTCAATAAATAAACAAGATAGCAGGTGTCCCTCTGTGGATACAAATATTATTCTATGTAAATTTGAAGTCTAGTTAAAGATGTGATAATCATGGCTGTTTTTTTACAAAAATATGCAGTAATTATTGTGATTCCTCAAAGAGACTTCTCCAAGACTAAATCCAACTAAAGGAGGCTCAAATATTTCTGTTGACAGCTCTGGTGTATCTCACACATCTTCTGATCAATGATAAGAGTCTCTGTAAGTAAGGTTGGTGAGGTTTTTGTAAGCTCTGATATTTTGGGGCAGTTGAATTTGTATATATGTATTAAGCAAAAATGTAGAATGGGGAGAAGGGTGAAAGTGGAACCCTGATTCAGTTGGCAAGAAATCTCTAATTGATTCTTCTTTGCTTGTGGGTTCCATCTCTAGCTTCAAGTCCTTTTGCTCCTCAGGACAAATGAGTAGGTCACCATGCCAACCTGCCTGCTCTGGCTTTGGTGAGAGCCCCTTCATATTGGATGTGGGTCAGTACTATGGCAGGAAACCACCCACTTGACATTCAGGTTCCCTCTTGGGTAGAGATTTCAGCATAAGAACATTTCATGATTCCTAAAATCCCTCTCTTTTGCTGCATCCTAGCTGTGCCTTGCATTTTGGCCACTAATGAAACCTGATCTTCTCTTTGATGACTGTTATATGCTCCGTCCCTTGAGAAGCTTATACTCTTCTTGAGGCATGTTCCTGTTTTAAAAATATGACTGTTAGTAATTTTTTAAAAAAATGTATTATGAAATATTTAAAATATGAAAAGGCTTTACAGGTTAATGTAAGAATGCCCATGCATTGCTCTGGGCATTCTTATATTTCCCACAGCATCTTTCCAGGTAACCTCTGCCTTGAATTTGTGTATCATTCTCATTCATTTTATTTTTTACAGTATGTATGTGTCTCTAAATATCATGTTCTCCAGATTTAAAAATTTTACATACTTTGTACCATAACGTATATATTCTGATACTCCTTTTTGTTATTTTGTTTTTAATATTTGCCAAAATTATGTTTGAAAAATTTATCCACATGATACATTGATTTGGTTTTGCTGCTAAATAAGTTTTCATTGTATAAACATGCAATTTATATTTCTGTTCTCTTGGTGATGAATATCAGGTTGTTTGTAATTTTTGCTCCACAAGCAATGCTACCACAAATGTTTTTATGCCCATTTCCAAGAATCTAGGATATATACCTTGTAATGGGTTTCCTTGAGCCTAGGGTATGTACATGATACAGTTTGGCTTTGTGTTCCCACCCAAATCTCATCTTGATTGTAATCCCCAAGTGTTTAGGGAGATAGAGACCTGGTGGGAAGTGATTGGATTATGGGGATGTTTCCCCCATGCTGTTCTTGTGATAGTGAGTGAATTCTCATGAGATCTGATGGTTTTATAAATGGTAGTTTTTCCTGTGCTCTGACACACTCTCCTCTCTCCTGTCACCTTGTGAAGAAGGTGTCTGCTTCCCCTTACCCCATGATTTTGTTTTCTGAGGCGTCCCCAGCCATGAGGAACTGTGAGGCAATTAAACCTCTTTCCTCTGTAAATTACCCAGTGTTGGATATTTCTTCCATAGCAGTGTGTAAAAATGAACTAATATAGTACATCTGCAGCTTTTTATTGTATAGTGGCAAATTGATCTCCAATGTGATTGCACTGATTTGTATGCTACTCACCTTCCTATCCTTCCTTTTTTTTCACCAACACTTAGTGTCATAAGACATTCATCTTTTGTTGTTGTTCATCTAATTGTTATGAAATGGTAGCATTTCAGATTGTGCATTTTTTTTTATTTCTAGTGAGCTTGATCTTTCTGTTTTTTTCATATTTTTACTTGTGTTTTTTGTTCTGTGAATTGCCTGTTCATATCTTTTGCCCATTTTTCTATTGAACGATTTGTCTCTTTTAGTAATAGACTTTTATACATTCTAAAAAGTTATCCTCAGTTGGTTATGTGGCTTGCAAACATCTTTTCTCAAGTTTTGTGTTGTCTGCCACTTTTAACAGTCTTCAGAGAAACAGAAGGAATCTTGCTATGTTGCTCAGGCTGGACTCCAACTCTTGGGCTCAAAGGATCCTCTCATCTCAGCCTCTTGGGTAGCTGGGACTACAGGAATATGCTACTGTGTGCGGCTGAGGTTTTCCACTTTAATATGGTGGTAAGCTTCAGTCCTACGTTGGGTGATGTGGGAGCTGTGGATAGGGGCGAAGAACAGTGGTCTCAGGGACACATGTTTCTATAACTCTCCTTACCCTTCAGCCCAGGGAACCCTGATACAGATGAAATAGCTAAGCAGACTAGAGGAAAAGAAGGCAACCTGTGTTCTCTGCTTAGTGATTTTTTGGGTACTTAATGTACTACTTTGAATCCCGTGGTAATAATTGTCAAATGCCTCAACTGTAGGATAACTTAATTAAATATTACTTACAAGAGTTTGATATTCATTATTTGGCTTCAATTACTGTCTTTGTCTCCTCCCCTCTGTCTCCCACACTGGAATGCTCTCTCCCCTCTCTTATTCCAAAGGTCTAATTAGGCTAATGGCTGCTGCTTGCAGTGACCTCGTATCTGTTGAAAAACAAAAGAATAAATAAAGGCTGTCTTTGGTTTGCTTTCCCCAATGATCCTTGCATGTGGCAGCTCCTGTTCTTGAATTCCACATTTCTTTCCTTTTTCAAATGCCTGAGCTCACTTAGGCTGTATAGCGGAATTAATGATGTGTATTTGAAAAAGTCTTGGCAGCCAAATTGCAACAAACACAAGAGGGCTGCAGCATTGGAGAGAGGGAGGAGTTGAGAAAAACCCTGAACCTTCCTGCAGGGACTCAGCAGCAAAGACTGCCACAAGGCTGACAGCAAAAAGCTTTCAAAGGAAGGGGCATGCACAAAGCAAAATGCATTCTTTTTTTTTCTTTCTTTACCCATCTTGGAGCTTAATAGCATCCTTAGCTCCTCTCTAAGTGGGTTTCTTCAGAGGCTTTTGTGAGTCTTTTCCAGGTTGCTGCCTATAGCCTGTACCCCATTGAGGGGCCATCACGAAGGGAGGAAGCCAGGTGAGAGGTTCGTTCTCAGCTCTGGCTCAAAAGTCAATCATCTCTACACCTATAGGTGCTGTACATTGAGCTGGGCATTGTGGGGATTAAACATAGAAAAGCTCCAGTTTCTGAGAGCCGGAGAAGCACCGTGGGAATTGTACTACCAGTCAGCTTGGGAGAGCAGGAACAAGCTTTATGAAAGCACACGGGGGTCGCTGAGCAGCGAGGAACTGGTTCTGACAAAGGCTGGGTACTGGAAGGAGGGAGCCAGGGAGATCTACTCCAAGAGGTAATGTTTGAGATATGCCTTAACGGGTGAGGAGGTAGAATTAACCAAGGGGAGGGATGGCATCTGGGCAGTGAGAAAAGGGAGGTGCTAATTGTGTGTCAATCAGAGGAAGCATTACCTCGGAAGCATTTGGGGCCGTGCTTCCTCTGATGGAGCTGGAACACAGGGAAGTGCTCTGGGGAAGCAGGAGGACTCTGCCTGGGAAGGTGAGAAGAGGAGGTTAGAAGGCAGTTTGCATCCAGGAGGTGAAGGCCTTGAGTCCCAGCTAGGGATTTGGTCTATATACTGAGAATACTTTATCCTGGGAATATATCAAAGTTTACACATGGGGGATGATGTAATCCAAGGTGTGTTTTAATGTAATACCTCCTATAGCATTAAGAAGGGTGAGTCTGTGAGGAGATGAAAAGAGAGTGTGTGGAAGAGACTGGAGCCAGACAGAGCAGCTGGCTAGCGCTTGCTCACATGAGTGAAGATGGGAGTCTAAAATTAAAGGCACTTGGGAAGTAGATTCAGCAGGACGTGGTGACCAAGGGGACATGGCAGTTGTCCAAAGCTGGTTAGTCCTGATTATGAGCCACGCTGCAAACTCCCATGAGGAGGAGAGAATGACTGAGACCAGCTGCAGGGAGAGGTCAAGCAGAGCTAACTCAGACAGAGATGCTGGCCCCGGGGGCCCAAGTCACCAGATTCACAGAGACAGAGCAAACTTACGCCTGGTCCAGGCCCCTTGATATCTGAGGGGTCATTCTGAGAGCGTAGGGTAAGACACAGGGTTACAGTTTCTAGGGGATCCCAGGGAGGAGGTGATGACACAAGGACCCCAGCCTAATTCAGGGTTCCGGCCTGACTTCAGAACTAGTGTAGGGCCCAGGATATAGCCCATTGTTCAGACTGTCCCCAATTTCTGTTATTCAGTAAGGAGACTTGTCTACCTATTGCTCTAAATGTACCCAAAGGCCAAGTTCACCCCAAAGCACCCAAACCACCTAGGTTTGGAGCCACAGAAAAGTTCTAGAGCCCATGTACAGGCAGAATAGGATCCCCCTCCCCCAAATGTCCTTGCAACGACCTCTTCTTGTTTGGGATACTGAGTTGAGCCTATCTTTGGGGTCACTGATTCATGTTGAGGTCATCTGGGCAGAACTGAAATTGGAAGGCCTGACAGCAGACTGGTACAGGGCAAGGAGGAAGTGAGGGGAAGTGACTGTCCCTAGGACAGTTATTGAATGGCAGAATTGGGACCACAGTCTACATCTTTTAACTTCTAGTTTCATGACTCTGTGTAATAGGACTGTGGTCCTGGAGAATTTTCTTGTTTCCTCTTAGGTCTTAGACCCCTGGGCCAGCAGTGGTTCTGCTGCCTGTACTAATGGCAGAGTAATGGCTGAAGCATATTTTCAGGTGGCTCTTTGTTTTTATGGCTAGTTCCCAGAAGGCTGTGCAAACTCAGTATCGCGTAGAGTAGAGGTTATGGGAAAATATTCTGGACCCAGACCGCCTGGGGTCAAATCCTGTTACTGCCACCTACTAGCTATGTGTACTTGGGCAACTGGTTGAACTTGCCTGTACTTCAGTTTCTTCTTCTGTAAAGTGGGTAGGGTAACCACACATCCTCAGCACTCTTGGTTAACACCTGTTTTCTTAGTATAATTAGTAATGATATTCCCCTTTTCCTCTCAAAAGTGTCTTGTTTTGGCCAATAGATCATACGGTCACTCTAAATACAGGGTGAGAAGAGTACCTACTTTATGAGGTTGTAAAAATAAAATATGTGAAAACTCTTAGATTAGTGTCTGATAGTATATGTATAGGCATCTCTTGTTAATGATATACTGGATATTGCATTAATTTTCCTAGGGCTGTCATAGCAAATTAGTATTAATTAGGTTGGTGCAAAAAAAATGTCAAAAACTCTAATTACTTTTGGACCAACTAATACAAACTAGGCGGCTAGGAGACTTAAAAACAACAGGAATGTGTTCTCTTACAGTTCTGGAGGCTACAAGGTGAAATCAAGGTGTCAGCAAGGTTGCACTCCCTCCAAAGATTCTACAGTAGAAGCTTCTAGCTTCTGCTGGCAGCTGGTGGCCCCTGGCAATCCTTGGCTTGTGACAGCATCTTTTCAATCTCAGCACCTGCTTTCACTTGCCTGTTTTCCCTGCGTGTGTGTCTGTCTAAATGTTCCTCTCCTTATAAGGACACCAGCGGTGGGATTAGGGGCTTATCCTAATCCAGCATGACATCATTTTAACTTGATTACCTTTCAAAGACCTTATTTCTTTTCTTTTCTTTTTTGAGACAGTCTCGCTCTGTCGCCAGGCTGGAGTGCAGTGGCACAATCTTGGCTCACTGCAACCTCCAACTCCCTGGTTTAAGCAACTCTCCAGCCTTAGCCTCCCAAGTAGCTGGGATTACAGTCACGTGCCACCATGCCAAGCTAATTTTTGTATTTTTAGTAGAGATGGGGTTTTGCCATGTTGGCCAGGCTGGTGTCGAACTCCTGACCTCAGGTGATCCACCGGCCTCGGTTTCCCAGAGTGCTGGGATTACAGGCAAGAGCCACTGCGCCCAGCTGACCTTATTTCTAAATAAGGCACATTTATAGGTTCCAAGTGGACATGAAGTTTTAGGGAGATGTTATTCTGCTCAGTACAGATGTATAATATACCTCATCTCTCAATTACATTTTGAGCTATTTGACTTTTATATTTAGCATGAAACTTTGCTTAGCATAGTAGGAAGTTGATCCTTGATAGATACAATGTTGCAAAATGATGGCCTTTGTGAGTTTTTTGTGGAGGCAACGGGCTAAGGCAAGGGAATTAGGGAAAACAAGGAGGCAGAAAAAAGTATTTCTTCTTGTCATCTCTCCCTTGGCTCAGTGGAGAATCTAGTTTCTAGGAGGTGTCAGTCTCATCGTTTGCCTCACCCTTTGGCTAATCTTTAAAAAAAGTAAAAAGAAAAAAAAAATTTTAACAATGCAAATCAACAACCACACACACAAAACCCAACAAAAAGACCCCTCGGCACATCAAGAAGAAGCTGATACCAAAAGCTGAAATAGCTTTTCCATAATGCAATGAAATATATTAAATTCAATAGACATCAAAGGAACTTCGGGAGCAATTGCTGAATTTCCGAAGTAAACAGGGCTTTCAAAAGAAACAAAAACAGCAGTGGGATCTTGGGGGTGGGAGCACATTTTGAGGGGGCAAAGCATGGAATCCCTGGGCTCTTGATCAGAGTGAATTCTTTAAAAAGTGGTAATAAATGAAGACTTGAAAACTGTTTTTGATCCAAACTGCCCCAGGTACGGGTACTGACTGCAAATGACAAATCCATTTCCAAATAAGGGAGGCCAACGATTCTGTCTTCAGCCTTACATTTTGCAGGTTATTCAAAGGAAAGAAATAATTCCAGACAAAAGGGATCCAGATAAGTAAAATGCAGCCTCATGTGGGCTGCAAAGCAGCAGGCCTTTGTGTCTGGAATAGTTTAATGACAATTCTGGCACCCTCAATCTCAGAGACATTACCATTTTAAAATTGAAAGGTAGGGTGTGCATGTGTGTGTGTATTTGCATGCACGCATGTGTGTGTATACCTAGTTGTGTGACTGGGTGTCTGGCAGAAAGGAGAGAGAGCTGCCCCCATGGGCAGAAAAGCTATGGCCCATATACTGTTCTATGGGATTCATTCCACCCTGTCAGGGACACTGAGTGGGTTTAATATGGAGTTCTCTGAGATCCTCAAAGTACAGAATCCTGCAGGCTGGGGATCGCTGAACCTCCCTCTTAGGGTTTAAGTGTACAAAATAGAGGTTGAAAGAGATACAAAGTGATTTGTCCAATATTACATAGATTGATTAAATGGCATTCCTTCCCCAACAGGTTAAATTTGAAATTCAGTCCCTTCCCTACTTATATAGCTATTTGAGGAATAAGAGGATTTTTCTCAAGCAATCGTATATATCAGAGTCTCCCAGAACAACGGTTTTAAAACCTGCCTCATTATTAGAATCACCTGGGGTGTTTTTCAAAACACAGATTCCTATTAAACATAAAGTTGCTCTGAATATTCATGAGCAGGCATTTGTGTGTACAGGTGCTTCCATTTTTCTAGGGTAACCACCTAAGAATGCAGTGGCTCGTTCACATGATTGGTGCATGTTGACCTTTTTTGAGAGACTGTTTTCCAAACTGACTGTGTCATTTTATATTCCCAGCAGCAGTGGACAAGCATTCCAGTAGCTCCACATCCTCACCAACACTAGCAATGGTTGGTCTTTTTAAATTTTAGTCACTCTAATACTTGTGTAGGGATATCTCATTGAGGTTTTAATGTGAATTTCTCCAATGATGAATGGTGTTAAGCATCTTTTCATGTGATTATTTGCCATTGATATATTTTTTGGGTGAAGTGCCTGTTCAAATATTCCTGATTTTTAGACTTTTTTTCCCCTTATTATTAAGGTTTAAGAGCTTGAATATGAATGTTCCTAGAAGCCTCATTTGGAATAGCCTCACACTGGAAATAACACAGATACTCACTAACAACTGAATGGCATATCCTTGGGATAGAATCTACTCAGCAATAGAAGGTGACACGAATACATGCAAGAACACACAAGAATCTCAAGATAATTATACTGACCAACAGAATCCAGATCAAAAACACACATACTGTATGATTCCATATTCTATATAAAAGTGCAGAAAGTGCAGACTAACTTATAGTGACATAAAGGTCAGTGGTGGCCTGATGGTGTAGGGGATGCTGGGGGTGGGGGGACAAGAAGGATTTTAAAAGGCCTTGAGGAAACTTTTGGGGTGATGGAGATATTCATGATCTGAGTTACGGTGATGGCTTTACCAGTGTATGTAAAGACATCAAATTTTTCACTTTGCATATGTGTAGTTGGGCATGGAAAAAAAGACCTAGATTTGAATTTGTCTGAAAACCAAGACCACATAATCTCTTTATATCTTAGTTTTCTGAGTCTGTGCAAATGGAGTCATAACCTGAAATATCTTCCTAGTACTCCTGTGACACTTCAACTAAGTAAGCAAATGGAAGTGCCTGGCTCAGAGTAGGTCTCAGTAACTGGATATTCATTTAATTCCCATTTTCACAAGCATCTTCAAAAGAAGTGGTGAGCTCTGGGGAACACCCCGGGGAGGGGGCCCTGGAGCATGTGTGCGTGTCTGTGCACTCGCGTGCGTGTGTGCATGTGGGTGCACACATGTGTCCAGGTGAGGCTGACTCTGACTAGCCAAGGTTTAGCATGAAAGTCCCTGAAGTCTTGGGAAGTGGGATTAGCATTACTAACATCCACATTTACCTACTTCCTACGTTCCCCCCGAAAGGCCTTAAGAAAAAAACCCCAGCTCCCATGCGGGATTGCAGTGATTAATGTTTATCTCATTCTGCATCAGGGCTCCAGGCTGGAAGCTTTGGCTCCTTTCTGCCTGCCTGTATCATATTGTTACCCGCTTAACCAGCTCAGATCTTGCAGCCAAAACCGAAAGAAAGCCGCCCAAGTGGGCGTCTTTCTTTACTTCCCTGCCTCATCCTCTCTCTTTGTAAACTCTGTGGCTTGCTGCTCCATTGTCGGACGAGCTACAAAGGCTCTCCAGGTGCACGGCGAGCGGGAGTGTGACACACGGGCACGCACACACACGCTCGCACACACGCTCTGCTTCCAGCCAGGGCCAGGGTGATGAATTGCGGCATTTGAAAGTCTCCTTATCGCGCTGGTGCACATGGGCTGGGATGTGTGTGCCTGTGCGGGTGTCGGAAGAAGGCAGTGGGGAGCCCGGAATGAGAAAATAGAGCTCCTGGCTCCCGTTGTCCCTGCTTCTTTGTCTAGATGAAATTTCAGATGCTGCTGGGTGTCTTGTCAGCAAGTCTTTTGCAAAATAAATGGAGGTAATATTTTTTTAAAAGCTGATTTGTTCAGTATTTAGCTTATGGAGAGGATGTGCACAAACATGAATGAATGCCAAGCAGGAAGAAAGCCAGCCTTTCTTGAGTACCTACTGTGTGCTAAATCCTTCATGCACAGATGCTGGCATGAGTCTTGGCACCTCCTGTAGGAGGCAGGTACTAAATAAATGCCACCAGGCCTGAAGTGGGTTAAAAGTGAGGGAGTTACCTGTGCCCTCGTATCATTTATGGCCTTGTGTCAAGAAATGCACCTCCACTTAGGAGGTGCTGGGCACTGTAGGCAGGAGGGTGGAAGGCCACATCTTGAATTTAGAGAGCACTGGACTTCCCCAGCAAATCAAAGCACTTCTTTTCATATATATATATTTTAATTATTTACTGGCTTCGTTAAAGACACACTCTGCTTACTATTAGGCTGCAGACGATACCAGCAGAATTAAAAGAAAAAAAACTGCAGGCAATTAAATAAGTAAATCCTTTTGTCCTGGAAACAACTCTGAAAAAAACGATGCATCATTTTTCCGAAGACTAGGGCAGGGAGTTCACAGATCTTCCCCTTGCCCCCGCCACTTGCCACCCACTCTTCTCACTGTCTCTTTTTAGGGGAGTAGTGAATGTAGAGCATTAGTTCTTCTGGAACTTTCCATTCATGTTTCACATACTGCCATACTGTCTTTCCAACTCACCCCAGTGCTGTACTGTGAAGGTCCACTGCATTTACTTCCTGTCAAAATTGTTACTACCAGCGTGAGTGACTTTATGGGAAGCTTGAGGATACTTTCCAGATAAGGGATCTTAGGTATGAACCATCACAGTCTGAGATCATTAATATACATGCAGTACTTTACCACTTACTCCATTTCTACCCCCATTTGGTTCTTACAGCTTTTCTGTACACATGTAGGTGTATTTGCCCCATTCTACAGATAAGAGAACCTCGGCTCAGTTTGGGAAATTTTAAAAAATATGCTGATGGTCAGACAGTAGTGAAACCAGAACCTTGATCTCAGGTTTACTGAGACCTATACTCTTTTCTCAGTGTCTAGGGCAGCATATTTTCTGAGTCAGAACTCTAGGTATACAATTTGAGGAGCCCGAGTATTATAATATTTGCATCAAGAATCATTCTGGGAAATTAAAGGGTCCAGTCTTTATAATTGCACCATATTGCTGGCAGGGACCCACCATATGTGAGCCCTAGAGCCTCAAGAATAAGAGGCAAGGGCAGGAAGGTTCTGAGTTGACCTGCGGAGGGGCTGTGAAGGGTACAGTTTCCTGAGACTTCCGCCTCCTAAGACCCTTGCACCATCCAAGCAAATGCTTCGACTATTTTCTCTCTGTGGCCACTAGATAGTCTCCATTGTGGACGAAGCCTGTGGGCCTTAAAATAACAGCAGTTTTAGATTTGGTTGCCAATTCACATGTGTGATTTGCTGTTAGCTACCTATTTTAAAGTTGTTGGGGGTTACCATTTTGCCTTGGGCAGCCTTGCCCCAATGACTGGCTGTCTTCCAGGGGACTGGCAGCCAAGGCAAAATAAGAAAAAGGATTAAAAATTGGACGTTCACTTTCTTAGCTCTTGACAAAGGCAACGCTGTCTTCCCAGTTCATTGGAGTAATTCTCTTTAGTTCTTTAAGAAAGGCAATTTCATTAATTATTATTATTTTTTTTTGAGATAGGGTCTTGCTTTGTTGCCTAGGGTACAGTGCAATGGCTTGATCATAGCTCACTGCAGCCTCCCGAGAAGCTGGGACCACTGGCATGCACCACCATACCCAGGTAGCTTTAATTTTTTGTAGAGACAGGGTCTTGCTATGTTGCCCAGGATGGTCTCTAAATTCTGGGCTCAAGAAATCCTCTTGCCTTGGCCTCCCAAAGTGCTGGTATTATAAGCATGAGCCACTGTGCCTAAACCATTTCATGAATATTTAATGATAGCAATAGTATCAATAACATCAACAGAATCCTTTCCAAATGCATAGAGCTTTGGAGTTTGCAGAGCTCCTACTGCACAGCCACAAGCACCTCAACTTTAAGTTGTTCTAGGTGAGCTGTTTTCTTTGCTGTTCCCTTCTGTCAGTATTCCCTGACTCAGCATTGTTACCATCCCACATCGTGATGTTCAAGCTAGAAACCCTAGAATCACCCTGGATCCCATACTACTCTCCACGTCCAGACAATCTTCCAGCGAAGTCAGTTCTTTCTCCAGTTTTTTCCATTTGCCTATGTTTCCCCGTTCTCAATACCAGTGCTTTATTGCAGGGCACCCTGATGAGTCTTGGTGGGAGGAAAGGCTCAGTATTTCCCCATGGAAACTAAAAAGTCTAGACATGTGCACCTAGGACTCTGGGCAATTGGATGTTTCCTTCTGGGACTTAGACATTGGAGTAAGAGCTGCAACGAAATGGGAACAGTTTGGAATTGGCTGCAGTGGCTGCGGCAGCAGCAGCGTATTCATTCACGCAGTGATGCAGGGGGCAGCCGTGGGCTGGGGAATATTCTAGCCCGCGGTGGTGTTGGCAGCAGCCTAAACCACTTGTCCCGTTGGGTGGCTTTAGCTGGGGTCTGGCCTCCTTACCACCTTGGGTGCTACCCATTGGCCTTGTCAGTTCTGTGAGATGCCCAGCAGCTTTACAATGATTGGTTTTGTTTGATTTAACTGGGTTAGTTCCTGTTGCTTGCAATCAAGGACCCCGACTAGGAAAAGATCCTACGTAGTATGCCTTTATGGTATGCAAGACATTTCCTAGGATGCTGCCTGGACAGAATCGAAGAGCGTGCGGCCTCAGGGTCCTCTGAACTCATGGGTGCTTGATGTGAACTTTCCACTAATATGGTCTCACCTCCTCCCAGGCTACTTAGAATCTGAGGAAAACTGAAAGATACAAGCATTTAAGGCATGTAGAGCAGAAGGAAGGTTACTTGCAGAGAAGGTTTTTAAAGGATTGGCCACCAAATAAAAATTGCCACAACTAGTTAGAGGGAAATAACAAAGCACAAGATTTTTGAGGTTATCAAATTGACAGTCTGTTCTTGGTGGACAAACAACAATTTTCTCATATGAGTATCATATTTCCCAAGATTATGACAAGTCTTCAGCTTTCAGGTTTGAAAATTCAGGGCACAGCTGTTCTTGTTAGGGAGTCATTAATTTACAAGAAAACTCAAGGTTTCCTTTATTTTCGAAACTAGAGCTAGACAGGGAGGCTCTGGGGCTTTTGTTGTTCTGTTTGCTTGTAGAGTTGATACTGGTTATTCATGATAGTTCTGTTTTACAAAGTTCCCACGAACACTGAATTAGCCAATACTGACCCATTGTTCCTAGGGGAAATACAGGGTTATGTTCCTGACAACCTTTGTTTATAATGTTTTCATCAATCAGTCAATACAGGACGTTGTGTTATGTGTTTCTGTTTAAAGATACCATATTTAATTTGCATCATTGATTCATTAATGTTGAGTCATGGCCAACACTATTATTCATAGCTGAATAAAGCTATGAATATACACATTTTCTTTATAAGGTATATTACAACCTTCTTGTGCTTGGAAACTGTAGACAGCTGTTCAACAGTACACTTGGGGGCCATTTTAAATAGTGAGATCACCAATGAAGAGCAAGAGAATACAAAAGGCGTGGCACTCAGTGGACCACGAAGAGGACCCCTGTTTGTAGTTCGGGAGCTGAAGCAAAAGGCAGAGTGTTTGTTGCCTTGTTGGAACTCCACTGGGAACATGCATGTCAGCAACTCCAGGTTTTTGCCACTCTGTGCATGTCCAAGTAGCGCTTTGAACATTGGTTTTAGGATTATGAATCAATTCTACGCTGTACAGAGTTGGTGAATAATGAAGACCAGCTGCATGCATGCATTCACGTATGATGTACGTATGTATTTTGGCTTATCTAAGAGTACAAAGAGCTTTTTATGTCGCTTTATTGTGAGGTGTCAAAAAGTAAAAATTAGTTCAGATTAGATGAGATATGCATACTGCTCTTTAATGGCTGAAGGTCAAGGTGTCGATTTTGTTTCCACACCGCGCCTCATGTGACAAGATGGCCATACCTCTAGGGCAGTGGTTCTCAAAGTGGGGTCCAGGAGCTCTTGGCCTCCCAAACCACTTCAGCTGGTCTACAAGGTCAAAACTATTTCCATAGTACTGAGATATTATTTGACTTTTCCACTCTAGTTCTCTCATGAGTGCAAAATGAGGATTTCCAGGGGATCCTGGACATAGGATGACACCATTGCTCTGGTAAACCAAAGTTTATCCCATCAACATAAATGTGCAGTTGAAGACCTCAGTAATTTGTCTTGAGAACAGAATAATTTGTACTCCCTGCTTGAAGTGGGGGAAAGCTCTCTTGGGGTCACTTATAAGATGAGTCTGTCCCTTGCTGACTCTTGAATGTGTCCAGACCTCCCCCTATTTGCCCACTCTGACTCCCATGATTGTGTAGTCTTTGCCCCTTGACCTCTGACCCCTCTGCATTGCGAGCTCTCATGGTCCCTTGATCCCTCTTGGGACATGTGTCCTGCTGGCTTGTTGCCTTTGGTTCTCTTCCCAAGCGTGGCTGCCATGGCCACTCTGAAACATCCTCTCCAGCCTCTGACACGTGTGTCATCATCCAGTCTCTGCCCTGGTGGTGGTCACCTCCGGGTGCTGCTGCTTCCACAGACTTGTCACCAATTAGGCTGAGCTCCTTCTCCCTACTCCTCCCTCCCACTCCCTCTTCCTATTTCCTCTTCTGTCTCTTCTTGTTCTCACTTAGTTTTATCCAGATAGGCAGCCCAGTGGATTTGTATCAATAAGAAGCAATCAGGGACAGCCATAATACTTGCAATCAATAGATAATTGCATCATGGTGATTCCATTACCTCAGGCCTCCATGTACTGATTACCGCTGAGGCCTCGCAATTCCAGTAACTATATCGCGGCTGTGCTGCAGGCTTTGGTGGAGGAGTAGATAGGGGGCTGCTGGGTTGAGCCCTGGGAAACCTACCCCAGGCCTAGACAGTTGCGGGGCCCATCAGCATCCAGTGTCGGGGTCAGACACCAGGAAATCAGACATAAGCAAGAGAGTCTGATAGGCTGACGAGTGAGTCCAGAAGCAGCCTGGAGTCAGGCAGCAGGATTAATGGGACTAGAGCCCTGAGAAGCACATTCTGGAGTGGCCTTCTTGGATGGAGGCAACTACCCTCATGACCCCCACAGCAGTTTAACTGATATTTCATTGGCATTGTGCTTTTCAACGCAGATAGCACTTTCTCATACAGGACCTCACCCCAACCCTACAGGCTGTGTGTGGCCATCCCTACTATACAGGTGAGGGAGTGGGATCCCAGAGGGGAGGCCGGGCTGAGGGCTCAGCGTTACTCAGCTTCCAAGCTGAGAAACCACAACTCAAACTCAATATTGAATTTAAAGTTTGAATCCACAGTGGAGTTCAAGGTTTGGTGTGCTTTTTCTAATAGACCCGGAAAAACAGACAAACTCCATTGCCTTGGTAGAGCACTTTCACACATGTCATTTCGCAGTCCTATGGAAAGGGCAGTGGAGTATATTATGGCCATTTGACAGATAAGGAGAGTGAGGTTCAGATTAGGTGACCAGTTTTCTCAGCCTGCCTAGGGCTAAGGGAGCGCTCCTGGAATTTTCAGTGCTAACCAGGAAAGTCCCGGAATGAGTGGCCACATTAGTTCTGGTAGAGCTCTGTTGACTTACGATGGCTGTTGATAGATTTCTTTGTCACAGCGCTAAACTACTCCAGGTAACTGCCCGTGCACCCATTTTACCTCTAGTGTTTAAGAATAATATAATAACAAAAACAGCAGCTATGATTTAGTAAGTGCTCATGGGGCGCCATGGCGTGTCACATAGTTGGTAATAATGGCCAACATGTTCTTAGCACTTACTGTGTGCCAACCACTGTTCTAAGCACTTTACAAACATTAACTTGTTTGGTCCTCATTTAACGTTTTTTTGTTTTTGTTTTTGTTTTGTTTTGTTTTGAGATGGAGTCTTACTCTGTTGCCCAGGCTGCAGTGCATTGGCATAATCTTGGCTCACTGTAAACTCTGCCTCCTGGGTTCCAGTAATTCTCCTGCCTCAGCCTCTTGAGTAGCTGGGATTACAGGTGCCTGCCACCACACCCAGCTAATTTTTATTTTTGTATTTTTTTTTTTTAGTAGAGACAGGGTTTCACCATGTTGGCCAGGTTGGTTTTGAACTCCTTAGCTCAAGTGATCTGCTCACCTCTGCCTCCCAAAGTGCTAGGATTACAGGGGTGAGCCACTGTATCCAGCCCCATTTAATCCTTTTACAGAGGAGAGAAGCAGAGAGAAGTTCAGTATTTTGCCCGAGATCATGCAGCTAGTGAGGGATGAAACGAGGACTCGAATGTGGCCATCTAGCTTCCAAGTACCCCCTGTAACTACTTGCCTCCGTAATCTTGATCTAACGCTTAGACAACAGCAGGTATTACCACAGTGATCTTATAGAAAATAGAACTGAGGCAGAGAGTAAATTCTTGTTAAATGAGTGAATGAGTGAATGAATCAATGGGGGCATCCTATAACTTTCCCAAGATCACAAAGTTCATTGCGCCTGTTCTCCTGTATACAATGGGACACTAGTCAGCAAAAGAAAAAAGAAAATAAGAGAAGAAAGTCAAAAGCAGTATGTTTTGGAGAAGAAGCTTGACACAAAAGACAACATTCTCTTTCATAGGATTCCATATTTAGGAAGTTCAAGACTGGATTAAATCTGCAGTGATAACATCCAGAATTGTTCTTACCAATGGAAAGTGGGGGTTGACTAAAAGGGGTCCCAAGGGAAATTTCTGGGTTGATGGAGATATTCTACGTCTTTATTATTATTGTTTAAGTTCTGGGATACATTTGCAGAACGTGCAGGTTTGTCACATAGGTACACATGTGCCATGGTGTTCTGCTGCACCCCATCAACCTGTCATCTACGTTAGGTATTTCTCCTAATGCTATCCCTCCCCTTTCCCCCTACCCTCTGACAGGCCCTATGTGTGGTGTTCCCCTCACTGGGCCCATACGTTCTCATTGTTCAACTCGCACTTATGAGTGAGAATATATGGTGTTTGGTTTTCTGTTCCTGTTCTAGTTAGGTGAGAATGATGGTTTCCAGCTTCATCTGTGTCCCTACAAAGGACATGAACGCATTCTTTTTTATGACTGCATAGTATTCCATGGTCTATATGTGGCTCATTTTCTTTATCCAGTCCATCACTGATGGGCATTTGGGTTGGTTGCAAGTCTTTGCTATTGTGAATAGTGCTACAATAAGCATGTGTGCATGTGTCTTTATAGTAGAATGATTTATAATCCTTTGGGTATATACCCAGTAATGGGATTACTGGGTCTAATGGTATTTCTAGTTCTAGATCCTTGAGGAATCACCAAACTGTCTTCCACAATGGTTGAACTAATTTACACTCCCACCAACAGTGTAAAAGTGTTCCTATTCTTGCACATCCTCTCCAGCATCTATTGTTTCCTTTTTTTTTTTTTTTTTTTTTTTAGATGGAGTCTCAATCTGTTGCCAGGCCAGAGTGCATTGGCACAGTCTCCACTCACTGCAACCTCCTCCTTCTGACTTCAAGCAATTCTCCTGCCTCAGTCTCCCGAGTAGCTGGGATTACAGGCGTGCACCACCATGCCCAGCTAATTTTTGTATTTTTAGTAGAGAGGGGGTTTCACCATGTTGGCCAGGATGGTCTCAATCTTTTGACCTTGTGATCTGCCCACCTCAGCCTCCCAGTGTGCTGGGATTACAGACGTGAGCTTCTGTGCCCGTCCTGTTTCCTGACTTTTTAATGATTGCCATTCTAACTGGCATGAGGTGGTATCTCATTGAGGTTTTGATTTCAATTTCTGTAATGACCAGTGATGATAAGCATTTTGTCATATGTTTGTTGGCCACATAAATGTCTTCTTTTGAAAAGTGTCTGTTCATATCTTTTGCCCACTTTTTGGTGGGGTTGTTTGTGTTTTTCTTGTAAATTTCTTTAAGTTCCTTGTAAATTCTGGATATTAGCCTTTTGTTGGACGGATGTATTGCAGAAATGTTCTCTCATTCTGTAGGTTGCCTGTTCACTCTGATGATAGTTTCTTTTTCTGTATAGATGCTCTTTAGTTTAATTAGATCCCATTTGTCAATTTTGGCTTTTGTTGCCATTGTTTTTGGTGTTTTAGTCATGAAGTCTTTGCCCATGTATGTGTCCTGAATGGTATTGCGTAGGTTTTCTTCTAGGGTTTTTATGGTTTTAGGTCTTTAATCCATCTTGAGTTAACTTTTGTATAAGGTGTAAGGAAGGGGTCTAGTTTCAGCTTTCTGCATATGGCTAGCCAGTTTTCCCAACACCATTTATTAAATAGGGAATCTTTTTCCCCCTGCTTGTTTTTGTCAGACTTGTCAAAGATCAAATAGTTGCAGGTGTGTGGTGTTATTTCTTAGGCCTCTGTTCTGTTCCATTGGACTATATGTTTTGGTACCAGTACCATACTGTTCTGGTTACTGTAACCTTGTAGTATAGTTTGAAGTCAGGTAGCGTGATGCCTCCATCTTTGTTCTTTTTGCTTAGGATTGTCTTGGGTATATGGGCTCTTTTTGATTCCATATGAAATTTAAAGTAGTTTTTTCTAATTCTGTGAAGAAAGGCCATGGTAGCTTGATCGAAATGCCATTGAATCTATAAGTTACTTTGGGCAATCTGGCCATTTTCATGATATTGACTCTTCCTATCCATGAGTATGGAATGTTTTTTCATTTGTTTGTGTCCTGTCTTATTTCCTTGAGCAGTGGTTTTGTTGTTCTCCTTGAAGAGGTCCTTCACATCCCTTGTAAGTTGTATTCCTAGGGATTTTATTCTCTTTGTAGCAATTGTGAATGGGAGTTCATTCATGATTTGGCTCTCTGTGTATAGGAATGTTTGTGATTTTTGCACCTTGATTTTGTATCCTGAGACTTTTCTGAAGTGCTTATCAGTTTAAGGAGCTTTGGGGCTGAGATGATGG
>CAUYLG010024162.1:0-113830 GCA_963573385.1 Cacajao melanocephalus
ATCACACAGTACCTCATTTTCATCACACAGTACCTCATTTTCATCACACAGTACCTCATTTTCATCACACAGTACCTCATTTTCATCACACAGTACCTCATTTTCATCACACAGTACCTCATTTTCATCATACAGTACCTCATTTTCATCACACAGTACCTCATTTTCATTGCATAGTACCTCATTTATTTGGCTCTTTCCAGTCAGAGCTCACACTCACTCAGACAGGGAGCTCAGGTTTACCTTGGCTCTATCTATAGGGAAAAAAAAGCTTTGCTAAGCACTTTAGCAGAACAAACATGATCTGTGAGGAGAATATTTAATTTGCTCAGGGGAATAAGCTATTTTCAAGCCCCTCTAAGCCATCCAGAGGAGCTGCCATTTACTAATAAACCATTGACAAGTTAATTAAAATTATTCTACCCTCTCATCTAGAAAGTCCCCAAAAGAGACTGGGCTTCTTCAGGAGACTGGGTCCCTCCCACTAGAATGGAGTACGATCCAGTGCACACCTACTCACGAGACTGTCGTGAGGACGAAAGGGCACAGTCTCTGCCCAGGAAAGGTCAGCCATCAGCTTCTGAAATGCCACTAGCTGATTCCATACCATTCCCCAATCCATTATTCCAGATGGCTTGCCAACCAACTTAGTGATGCAGGCAGGAATTTGTTACTTGCAACTGATAAGGAGAGAAACTGAGTCCCAGAGAGAGAAGGGGGGAGTCTGGCCCAACAGCTCTGGGAGGAGCTGAGCCAGGACCTGACTTCCAGCCTCTAGGTTCCCATATATCAATTATATGGCTTAGAGGACTATTAGAAGGCACACACCCTTGTAACCAACACCAAAAAAAGGTAAACACACCTCATCCCAATGAACAGCCCCCTCCATCTACAAGTAACAGCTACTCTGACTTTTCTGGTTAATTGCTTCATTACTCACGTATGCATCCCTACACTACAGTCTCATCCACTTTTCTTCACTTGATGATTCTTTAAAATCACTCTCACTTTACACATTCCCCTCACCTCTTTTTCTTACAACTTATCTGCTAGAGAATCAGAACTGTTTGGCCTATAGAGTTTCTCACTGGCTAGAAAACTGCACACTCATGCTACAGTTTAATACATGCCTCTGTTCTCTGTATTTCCTGCAATTTGGCAGCTGGATCCGGAGGCTTGATCCATTCAGGGTCGATCCCTTTGGCAAGACTTCAGCAGTGATGGGCTCTTGTTCTGATAATTAGCAGCCCTTGATGTTCAACACTTACAGCATCAATCTCCTGGGAGTTACTAAGTGGTGAGATTCTAATTCTCTCACTGCATCTTCACTTATTAGCTGGAATAATTTTTATAAGATGTTTCATCTAATATTTGGCTTTCCAGTGGCTTAGTACACATAGTAAAATGCTTTATGCTTTCCATTTATTTGCTTAGTTTTCAAAATACTGAACTAGAACTCATGAACTTAAGCTTATTTGATTAGTCTATTGCAATTTTTTTACCCTTCTTGAAATTCAAACTGTCCTATAGTTGATCTGAGTCCTTTTAAAATGACCTAGAAATCTGTGATAGTTTCCTTGCTATACAGATGTATGTAAAAGTGTTTCAGGCGCATCTTACACATGTCCTGCCCCAGAACTGGAATGAGGTTTCTTCTGTTGAAATCTAATATTTCAAGATCAAAATCTAGGAGCTAGGGATGTTCCCTGCTAATGGTTCAGTCACCTTAGCCAGATCTTCTCTCTCTGTCACATACAAACACATACACACATACATGTACATATGTGTATATATGCACATGCACATACACATACACACACACAGACACATACATTGATATCAGTACCTCAGATTTCATGCTGCTATTTCCAATTTGATTATTCTAATTCAGGACTACAGTTTTTCCTAGACTACTTCTATCTTAAATCTGTTTTTGCCTTTCTCCCATAGCAAGAATCCTCATTTTCAAGGACACAGGGGATGATGGAATTAGAACATTCCATAACTATTCAATTGCTTTATTCCATGTTATATGAGAAGTTTCAGAACGATACTAATAATACCACCATCAATTACTGTCGTGATCTGTTATCAGTGATTTTTGTTATTACCATCATAATTGTTTGGGGGCACCACAAACCAGGCCCATATAAGATGGCAAGCCTGATCAACAAATGTTGTATATGTGCCCCACTGACCAGCCATTCCGCCGTCTCTCTCCCTTTCCTTGGGCTTCCCTATTCCCTGAGACACAATATCGAAATGAGGCCAATTAATAACCCTACAATGGCCTTTAAGCATTCAAGTGAAAGGAAGAGTTGTACATCTCTTACTTTAAATCAAAAGCTAGGAATAATTAAGATTAGTGAGGAAGGTATGCCGAAAGCCAAGATAGGTTGAAAGGTGGGCCTTTTGTACCAAACACTTAGCCAAGTTGAGAATGCACAGGAAGAGTGCTTGAAGACAATTAAAAGTACCTGCTCCAGTGAGCATACAAATGATAAAAATAAAACAATAAATAAAAGTTAAAAAAGCAAAAGAGCCTTATTACTGATAGGGAAAAAGTTTGCATGGTCTGGATAGAAGATTAAACCAGCCTCAACATTCCCTTAAACCAAAGCCTAATCCAGAGCAAGGCCCTAATTCTCTTCAATTCTTTGAAGGCTAAGAGAGGTGAAGAAGGTGCAGAATTAAAGTCTGAAGCTAGCAGAAGCTGGTTTACGAGGTTTAAGGAAAGAAGTTGTTTCTATAACATAAAAGTGCAAGGTGAAGTGCTGGTATAGAAGCTACAGAAAGTTATCCAGAAGATCTAGCTGAGATCATTAATGAAGGTGCCTATAGTAAACAACAGATTTTCAATGTAGATGAAACAGGCTTCTATTGGAAGAAAATGCTATCTACAACTTTCATAGCTACGGAGAAGTCAATGCCTGGTTACAAAGCTTCAAAGGACAGGCTGACTCTCTTGCAGGAGCTAATACAACTGTTGACTGAGTTGAAGCCAATGCTCATTTACCATTTTGAAAATCCTAGGGCCCTTAAGAATTATGCTAAATTGACTCTGCCTGTGCTCTATAAATGGAACAGTAAAGCCTGGATGACAGCACATCTGTTTACAGCATGGTTTGCTGAATATTTTAAGCCCACCGTTGAGATCCACTCAGAAGAAAAGATTCCTTTCCAAACGTTACTGCTCATTGACAATGTACCTTGTCACCCAAGAGCTTTTATGGAGATGTATAAGGAGATAAATGTTTTCATGCCGCTAACACAACATCCATTCTGCAGCCCAAGCGTCAAGGAGTAATTCTGACTTACTCTATCATAGATAGTGATTCCTCTGATGGATCTGGGCAAAGCAAATTGAAAACCTCTGGAAAGGATTCACCATTCTAGATACCACTAAGAACAATTGTGATTCATGGGAGGAGGTCCAAATATCAACATGAACAGAGGCTTGGAATAAACTGATTCTAACTCTCATGGATGAATTTGAGGGGTTCAAATCTTCAGTGGAGGAAGTAACTGCTGACATGGTGATAACAGCAAGAGAACTAGAATTTGAAGTAGGGTCTGAAGATGTGACTGAACTGTGGCGATCTCATAATGAAACTTGAATGGATGTGGAATTGCTCTTACAGATATACAAAGAAATACATTTCGAAATAGAATCTACTCCTGGTGAAGATGCTGTGAACACTGCTGAAATAACAACAAAGAATTCGGAATATTATATCAACTTAGTTGATAAAACAGCAGTAGGGTTTGAGAGGATTGATTCCAATTTTTAAAAAGTTTTACTGTGGGTAAAATGCTATGAAACAGCATTGCATGTTACAGAGAAATCTTTTATGAAGGAAGAGTGAATCGATGTGGTATACTTCATTGTTGTCTTTTTTTAAGAAATTGCCACAGCCATCCCAAACTTCAGCAACCACCACCCCATCAGTCAGCAGCTATCAACATCAAGGCAAGACCCTCTACCAGCAAAAAGATATGATTGCTGAAGGCTCAGATGATTGTTAGCATTTTTTAGCAATAAAGTATTTTTTAATTAAGGTATTACCTTTTTTGGACATAATGTAATTGCATACTTAACAGACTATAGTATAGTGTAAATATAACTTTAATATGCACTGGGAAACCAAAAAATTCATGTGACTTGCTTTATTGAGATTATCATGAAACCAAACCTACAGTATCTTTGAGGTATGGCTGTATTCAAACTTCTGAAGAAAAAAACAAAAACAACAATACCTTGCTAATCAAGAATTCTATATCCAGTAAAACTATTACTCAGAAATGAGGACAAAATAAAGACATTCCCATCTAAGCAAAAAGTGAGAGAATTCATTGTTAGTAGACCTGCCCAGGACAAAATTTTTAAGAAGCCTTCAGATGACAAGCAAATGATACCAGAGGGTCATAGGAATACACAGGAATAAACTAATAAAAGCACCAGAAATGTAAATATGTGTGTAAATATAAAAGACTATATAAATATTATTTTATTTTTTCATCTTTTAATTTCTGTAAAAAATAACATTGTATAAAGGGAAAATTAATATTTTTTTATAACACAAAGAAGACAGGAGGAAATGAAGCTACATTGGAGTAAAGATGCTAAAACTGAAATTCAGTCAATACTAACTTGAAGTTGATTATGATAGTTTAAAGATATATATTATAATCCATAAAGAAAACAGAACTTTTTTTTTTTTTTAGATGGAGTCTTGCTTTGTTGCCCAGGCTGGAGTGCAACAGAGTGCGAACTCAGCTCACTGCAACATTGCCTCTCAAGTTCAAGCAATTCTCATGCCTTAGCCCCCTAAGGAGCTGGAATTATAGGCATGCACCACCACACCCAGCTAATTTTTGTATTTTTAGTGGAGACGGGGTTTCGCCATGTTGGCCAGGCTGGTCTCGAACTTCTGACCTCAGGTAATCCACCTGCTTTTGCCTCCCAAAGTGCTGGGATTACAGGCATGAGCCACTGCACCCGGCTGAAAACAGAAATTTTTTTTCCAAAAAAAAAAATGCAGTTAAAAATCAATAGAGGAATTTAAATAATATACTAAAAAGTATTTTTTAACAACTATTAAAAAGGGTAGAAGGGAAGAATGAAGAATCAAAAAAGACATGAGACATACAGAAACAAAGAGCAAAAGCAGTGGGTGTAAATCCAATCAAATCAATAGTCATATTAAATATGTATGATTAAACATTCCATTCAAAAGGAAAAAAATGTTTATACAAGATAAAAAACCAAGACCCACCCAAATGTTATGTGTAAGAGATAGAGATGCTTTAATTCAAAGACACAAATAGGTTGAAAATAAAAGGATGAAAAAACATACTATGTAGACAGTAACCTTACGAGAAGTAGAGTAGCTATATTAATATCAGGTAAGATAGACTTTAAGTCAAGGAATATTACTAGGGACAAGAGGCATCTATTGAAAACCTACAGCTAACATCATCCTTAATGGTGAAAGACTGAATGCTTTCTAAGATCCGAAATACAATAAAGATGTCTGCTCTTACCACTTTTATTCAACATTGTACTGGAGATTCTTGACAGTGCAATAAGGCAATAAATAGAAATAAAAGGGATTGAGATTGAACAGAAAGAAGTGAAATTGTTTATAGTCATAGATGACATGATCCTATATGTAAAAATCCTAAGCAATCTATTACAAAATTATAAAAATTAATTCAGGAAATTAGTCAGTTTGCAGGATACAACATCTATATATAAAAATCAAAAGTTTTCAATAACAAAAAATAATTTGAAAATGAAATCAAGAATTCCATCCACAATCACATGAAATGAATGAAATACTTAGGAATAAATTTAACAGAAAATACAAAAGCTGTACACTGAAAATTACAGAACATAAGAGAAATCAAAGATCTAAATAAATGGAGAGGGGTTGGATTAGAAGATTCGCTACTGTGAATCTGGCAATTCTACTCAAATTGATCTCTGACGATTCAGTACAATGTTTATCAAAATCCTGGTAGCTTTTTTTTTTTTTTGACAGAATTTGGCAAGCTGATTCTAAATTTTATGTGAGAATGTCAAAGACTGAAAATAGTCTAAATAATTTTTAAAAAGAACAAAGTTGGAGGACTTATACTACCTAATTTCAAAACTTACTATAAAGCTACTGTATTCAAGACAGTATGGTATTGGCTTAAAGATAGACATATAGATCAATGAAACAAAATAGAGAATCCAGAAATGAACCTTCATGTTTATGTTAAATTAATTTATTTTTTACCAACGTGTCAATGCAATACAATGTGAAAAGAACAGACTTTTCAACAACTAAATTTCATCACAGAAGAATACTAAGAATACTTTTTTTTTTTTTTTTTTGAGGCAGAGTCTCTCTCTCTCTCTCACCCAGGCTGGAGTGCAGTGGCGTGATCTTGGCTCATTGCAGCCTCCACCTCCAGCGTTCAAGCATTTCTTGCGCCTCAGCCCCCAGAGTAGCTGGGATTACAAGTGCACACCACCACGCCCCACTAATTTTTGTATTTTTAGTAGAGACAGGTTTCACTATTTTGGCCAGACTGGTCTTGAACTCCTGCCCTCAGGTGATCCACCCACCTCAGCCTCCCAAAGTGCTGGGATTACAGGTGTGAGCCATCGCGCCCAGCAAGAATACTAAGTATACTAAGAAGCACACGAAAATTTGCTGAACTTCTTTAATCATTAGGAAAACGTAAATTAAAATCACAATTAGATACTTCTACAAACTTACTAGAATGGCTCTAATCCAAAAAACTGACAATGCCAAGGGTTAAAGAGAATAAAAAAGCTGGAGCCCTCATATACTGCTGGTGGGAATGTAAAACGGTACTGTTGGATGGTTTCCTAAAAAGTGAAACACAAATTTACCTTATGACCCATCAAATCCCACTCCTATGAATCTCCCCAAGGGAAATGAAAACACATGTTTATAAAAAGATCAGCACATGAATGTTCATAGCAGATTCATTCATAAGAGTCAAAAAGCGGGAACAATCCAAATGTTCATCAGTTGGTAAATGGATAAACAAAAATGTAGTATATCCATACAGTGTAATAATAATAACCACCCCACAATAAAAAGGAGTGACCTGCTGATACAGGCTACGATGGGTGTGAATCTCAGCAACATTACGCCAAGTGAAAGAACTGAGACGCAATCGACTACACGGTCTAAGATTGCATTTATGCAAAATTTCTAGAAAAGGCAAATCTATAGAGACACAGAACAGATAAGTAGTTACCTAGGGCTGGGGGTAGCAGTGGGGATTGACTGGAACAGGCATGAAGAACTTTTCAGGCTGATGATGGGAATGTTCTGAAACTGAATTGTGAAGATGACTGCATAGCTGTATAAAAAAAAATTTTTTTTTGAGAGTCTTGAGTCTTGCTCTTGTCACCAGACTGGAGTGCAATGGTGTGATCTCAGCTCACTGCAACCTCCACCTCCCAGGTTCAAGCAATTCTCCTGCCTCAGCCTCCCGAGTAGTTGAGATTACAGGTGCCTGCCACCAAGCCCGGCTAATCTTTGTATTTTTATTAGAGATGGGGTTTCACCATGTTGGCCAGGCTGGTCTTGAACTCCTGACCTCAGATGATCTGCCCACCTTGGCCTCCCAAAGTGCTGGGATTACAGGTGTAAGCCACCGTACCCGGCCTGTATACATTTATTAAAAACCACCAAATTGTATAATTATTATAGGTTTTTAAAATATATAAATTATACACAAATAAAGCTGCTTGAAAAAATATAGCAGCTTCCTTTATGACAATTACTGGCTATCTCCCTCTCCCCAATTTTCATCTCTATGTTCTTATTATTTTGTCTCTTACATTACTTCTTGATCAATTTTCATTCTGTTCTCAGCAGTTTCTCTTGTAGCAAGGCCTAGTCCCAGAAGAGAGCCCTAATGGGTCAGTTTCAAGTCATCAGAAGGGCCTGACTGCTCTGGCCCCTTAGACCTTGCTGGGCAAAAATCCTCTCATTTTCAGCTGCTAATCTCAAATCGGCCAGACAAGCTTCCCAGTAAATACTTAATGGCTATTTTAGGGTCTCCTGTTCTCAGACCCATCAGATGCCCTGTTGCACACAAATGCAAATAATATGCCAGCTGTGAGGCTGTTGGTAGTGTGTCCCCATCAGCTTGTATGTTGGGGCTCATGAGGATACTCTGCCACCTAGTCTAGCTCTAAATGTTGTTCTGGGCTTGGTTTTGCTCTCTAGTAGCTGTGTCTTTTTTACGTGGTTATAGAAGACCCGAAACTACGCTGCCACTGGTGCTGCCATCTTCCCAGATTTCTTAGCTGCCAATTCTTGCCTTTCTCTCTGTGGGAGCTGGCAAACCCTCTACTCTGTGGGGTTTAACTTATTTATTTATCAAACCCTTATATAGTACTTACTATGTGTAATGATAATGTGTTCAAAGCACATTGTAATTATTAATTCTCTCAATCAGCCTAATAACCCTATGAAGGAGGTCCTATTATTATCCCCAGTTACAGATGAAGAAACTGAAACAGAGAGAAGGTGAAGGGGCTTGCCAAGGTCACACTGCTGGTCAGCAGAAGAGCAAGCATGTGAATCCAGAAGCAGGATCCGGAGTCAGTGCTGCGCAACACTGCCTCTCACGAGCACGTAGTGTTTCTGGCCTTGTAGATTCAGCACTCAGCCATGACCACCGCCCCACCCACTTCTCCCAAGATAGCTGTCAGATGGTATGTTTTATCTCTCTTTCAAAGACCAAGTCCAAATGTTAATTCTTCTAAGAAACCTAATGAATTCACCCAAGCAGTTAACTAAAATACTTCCGCCTTCCTCCTCTCCTTTCTCCCCGCCCAGCACAGACCTTCATGATAACTGCTTTTCACAGGGTGATATAATTATTGGTTGTGTTAAAGAAAAGATTATTCAATGACACTTGTTAAGGCAGGTAAGGAGGACTTTGTCCAGGACCATCACGATAGGTGAAGGGACCACTGCAACTGGGTCTTGCAGTGGGAAGGAGTAGGTAGCTAGACTCCAAATACAGCCTAAACAGGTGAAGATTTACAGCCAACAAGAAGGGCGGGGGTCAGTGAGTGGAAAATCACTAAGAGGAAACATCAGGAGTGGGAAAGATTCTGGCTAAACCAATCTAACAGATTCTTGCTGAAGACGAGCCAGGGTGACCAGACAGCACCTGGAGGATGGGAGAGGATGAGGAGCCCCCATCAGACACTGAGGAGGATCAGGTATTAGAGAATGGGGGATTCTAGCTAAAATGACTTCACAGGTTTTTCTGCTAAAACTGGATTTTACAAGGAAGTGCACAGATGGGCCTAGCAGAAGATTTAGAAGCGTGACTAAAGTTTGGCCAAGCAAGGAATCTTTGTCCATTGACATCCTTGTCTTTCTCATAACTCAGAGAATCCTTTCTGTTCATCTTACATCCCCAGAGCTTACCCAGCAGGCTCTCAATAAACATTCATGGAATTGAGTAGGCAACAGTTGTGTGTGTATGTGTTTTTAATTTACTAGCTCAAAATGTACTTGAAAGCAATATAACTGCATCTTTTAAAAAGATCTGTAATTCAGGTTTTACTAAGCCTGGCTAATGAGTTTTTCTGGGTATCCTTCAGAAGAAATACAGCTTTGGATTCTTCCTGGTATTTTAACTGCTTATTTCCAGGATGCAGGGATCGCTGCTTCTGATGCTAATTTGCCAGGGAGATTCAGAGGAGAACCAGCTACCACAACCATCAGTCAACCAGAACAGAGAGACAGAAGATGCAAATTATGCCAGGGGGAGGCAGAAGGAGAAAGAGCCAGCAGAAAAAAAAAAGGTACAGCGTGTCCACGCCAAACCTAGAGAACCATCACCAGAAGGCATTCATGAATAAAAAGTAAAAATTCAAACCCAAAATGCAGAGGAAGGTGGAAAAAACAAATGTCAATTGAAAAATAATTTATGACTTTTCCAAACCCTATAATTCAATGCAGGAATTTGCTATGAGAACATACAATCACATTGTAGATTTCCTTATTGGTGGGCAGGTCTATGGCAGATATTGCCATACAAATATAAAGGTGGGTATTTGTAGGAAAATTTATATCCCCTTTCATTTCAATAGAAGGCTCTAGTATATCCTAAGAAAAGTCATAAATTCTCCCAAGATGTCTCAGTCATTTTCTGGGCTTTAGCTCAATCTCTCTGCAATTTTCTCTAACAGCTGACTAAAAATATCGCTGTAAAAAAAGAATGGAGAGGAAAAGGATGATTTTTTTAAAAACAGGTAGGAAATATCCCTTGAAAAGAGCCAGGTCCCCACCCTCAGCCCACCTTCGTATAAAATGCATTTGACACATAAACCAGGGAAGGGGAAAGGCAGGTAGGTGAGTGAGCTTTGCTCTGGGCCAGAGCCAGAACAGGGACGCGTGCTTCCCCCTCCTCTCCTTCCCATCCACCCTGCCTCCCCAACAGATACATCTGGATCCCCTCTGTGATGCAGACGTCATGAAATTA
Source organism: Cacajao melanocephalus (assembly GCA_963573385.1). Classification (NCBI taxonomy): domain Eukaryota; kingdom Metazoa; phylum Chordata; class Mammalia; order Primates; family Pitheciidae; genus Cacajao; species Cacajao melanocephalus. The sequence continues at coordinate 10,540 of CAUYLG010024162.1, forward strand.
CCAAGACAGCTCCCCACAGTCTGACAGGCTCAGAGAGGGTGAAACTTGGCTTCCTTCTTGACCAGACAGGTTATGAATTCCTCTTTCCCCACTCACATGTGTTATTTCATTGGTCTGCCCTGGAGGGGCGGCCTGCAGAGGCTGCACTTCAACTCTCTTGTGGGCTTCTCTGTCCAGCTGCACCCCATGAGGTTTCAACTTGAAGAGCTACATACTTGAAGTCTAAAAAAGTTCACATCTGGGAGGCTGTGGGAGCAAATGTTCTCAACCACTAAACCAGGGAAGATGATAGCTCCCTTTCCTGCTGCGGGAGCTCTGGAATCCCATCCAGATGTGTGGGTTAGGCACCCTCCTCGTAAGGAGGCCTACAAGACCAAACTTCCACCAGAATAGGCTCTTCCCAGAAAAGACTCTGTCGGAGCCAGCTTGAGGAACTTCTTATAATAAAGCCACCGTTATTGTATATATCCTCCAACCGCAAAGACAGGGTAGAAAGTCGAGGTCCCTGTGATCTTTCCAGAAAATGTGTTATTTTTTGCTAAGGTCAAGGAAATTATTTGATGCCTGGCACCCTCCATTCTCCTTTAACAGAATGAGATCATATCCAGGAAGACCTGGGTGGTCGTAGTGCAGCTCCCCGTTTCCCACAGAGAAACAAGAATAGGAGCAGTAAGTTCCATGAAGCTGGTTTGGGTTGTCCTATTCAGCCTTAGATCCCCAGCACCTAGCACAATGTGCACAGGTGTTACCTCAACTACTTTTACAGACAACATGCAACTCTCAGATAGGCATCTATGAGCCACAGCTATCTCAGCTGCAAATGAAAAATGCATCCATTTATTCATTCATTCATGGACGCACAACTATACACCACACACTGGAGCATACAGATACAGATCTGTTCCCAAACAAAATTGACAAAAGTTCCTGCCCAAGTGGAACCTAGGTTCCAGTGATAGGAGACAAGTGTAAACAAATTAAATAAGACAAAATACAACTGGGGGCAAAGGATTAAATTCCTCCCCTCTTCTTTTGAGAATTTAACCTTAGGTTGGCCAGGCATCGTGGCTTGAGCCTGTAATCCCAGCACTTTGGGAGGTCCAGGCGGGCAGATGGCTTGAGCCCAGGAGTTCAAGATGACCCTGGGCAACATGGTGAAACCCCATCTCCACAAAAAAAAAATACAAAAATTAGCTAGGCCTGGTGGCACGCGCCTGTAGTCCCAGCTATTTGAGGATGATGTGGGAGGATTGCTTGAGCCCCAGGAGGTGAAGGCTGCTGTGAGCTGTGACTCTACCACTGCACTCCAGCGTGGGTGACAAAGCAAGACCCTGCCTCAAACAAACAAAAACAACAAAAATAATCTTATGTTAACGTTCTAGTTTTGTTTCCCTAGAAAGCCTAAAAAGATAACAATGTCGATTATGTGACTAGGTAACATTTCCTATGATAAAAATGACCCCTTGATCACTTGATAACTTGCAGCCAGACTGGGAGGAACTCTAAATACCTGATAGGAACATTGTGTCTTTGGGCTTCCCTGAGCATGCTGATTCTTACAACTGAGCATATCCCTTGGAAGACCCCGAAGACTTGGGGCCTGAGATGTGAAGCCAGGGCAGATGGCAAACCTACCCAATGTGAGTCTCATTCCCTAGCACCTGAGCTGTCACTTGAGGTGGGAAGGGACAAACAGAACAGCTCCTGGTGGCTGCAGGGACTGCTAGGTGCACAACTCATGTGAAAAGAAACTCCTGACCTTTCCCTCCTGGCAATTTTTGGTTCTATTCTATATCTTTCTAAGTAGATGTGTGTCAAGGGCAGCCTATGAAATTCTTGTAGTTGGAATCTTTCAGTAAACCTAAGAAGATCTCTGGTTTATATTGTGTGTGATGCCAGTAAAATGCTAAGGAGTAAAATAAAGCAGAGAACAAAGGATGAGTTGGCTGGACAAGATGCCTCTGAGAATTCTTTTGGGTCTAAACCAAGCTTGTCCAACCTGAGGCCCACATGCAGCCCAGGATGACTTTGAATGCTGCCCAACACAAATTCATAAACTTTCTTTCTTTCTTTCTTTTTTGAGACAGAATCTTGCTCTGTCGCCCAGGCTGGAGTACAGTGGCAAGATCTTGGCTCACTGCAACCTCTGCCTCCCGGGTTCAAGCGATTCTTCTGCCTCAGCCTCCCAAGTAGCTGGAATTACAGGCGCGCACCACCATGCCCAGCTAATTTTTGCATTTTCAGTAGAGATAAGGTTTCACCATATTGGCCAGGCTGGTCTCGAATTCCTGACCTCATGATCTGCCCTCCTTGGCCTCCCAAAGTGCTGGGATTACAGGCATGAGCCACCGTGCCTGGCCTTCATAAACTTTCTTAAAACATTATGAGATTTATGCACAGATCCTTTTTTTTTCTTTAAGCTCATCAGCTATCATTAGTGTTAGCGTATTTTACATGTGGCCCAAGACAATTCTTCTTCCAATGTGGCCCAGGGAAGCCAAAAGATTGGACACCCCTGGCTAAACATTAACAGTCACCACTGCCTTCACTCTACCTCACCTTTGCCAGTTAGCTCCTATTTTCCAATTCATCTTCAGGTTTCTGCTCAGTCACTTCCTCAGGAAAACCTCCCATAACCGCCAATTGTAGGTCAACTTCATTTTAAAATGGATTCTCAGAAATGGATAGCTTTCTTCCTCAATGCTATAACTATCTTAGGTTGTAGTTAGACATCCAAGAGTATAACAATCTGATTTCTCTCTGACAGCAAGAGCATGTCTGGCAGCTCATCATTTTATCCCCAGCACCCAAAGAATACCTGGCTCAGAGTGGGAGCTGATAAACACTGGCAGGACAAGTGAATGCCGTAACACATCATGTGAAACCAACAGCAGGGGGCACTATCTCTCAGACCACACGGTGTGTTCCTGCTGTGTGTTCATTCTCGATACTCCCATCCAGAGCATGACCAAGAGCGGCTCTAAAAATACTGCCATCTGATAAGGTCTTATATCAGCAACTCCCAGGGAATGAATCTCCAGTTATGTCAAGAGGTACTGGGAGATGCTACAAAAATTAAGTTAACTCTGACTTTTAGACACTAAATTATATAACCATCTTTCTAAAAGAAAAGCTGCAGGGAGAAAAGCTAAGGTAAGAAAAGAAAAGAAGATTACGTTCGCCTTTCCTAAAGGCTTAGCCCACTGGTCATTTACTTGTTTTTTCTTCTCCTGCTGGACCAGAAATTCCACAGGGACCATTTGCTGCCAGGATGTTAGTTCCTAGTTTCTAACACATAAATATTTGACAGATGAATAAATATGTGAATGGATAAACGAACAAGCAAGGAATCTATTCCTCCCCTCCTGCTCCCATTAAACTGAAAACTACTACCCTAGACAAATCCTAACCAATCTACCTGTCAAGGAATTCCAGTTTCTTGGAGTGATTAAAGGAACTGTAGCCTGCCTTCCAAGAGGCAGCATATCACCAGTAAATCATGCAGGGAGAGGTCTTTGGGAGATACAATTAAACCTCAATCATTAAACTCCTCCCCAACTTTGGAAGCCTAGAATGACCCACCCCATTCTTCTGCTGAAATCAAGGAGAGACCAACACGGATGCACCATCTTGCTGAATGCTGATGAAGCTTTCAGAGGGCATCAGATCTCTAACCTTCACTGAGTGCTGGCACTTGTGAAGTACATGGAAAAGTAATTACGTGTCCCCATAATTCATCACTGAAAAGAGTGGTTTTGGAGTTTCATAATTAAAATCATTAGAGATTCTTTTGTTTCCACACTAAAGTTTTGATGGCATTAAGGGATGAGCAAGACCTAGCCCACATTTAAACAGAAGAGAGAAGATCGGGCTGATGTTTTTTATTCATACATAATTACATCTAGACTTGCTTTATTTTTATTTTTTAATTATGTGAGACCAATTGGAAGATGACAGACTGGCTTTTTAAGGTTCTTGATTTTCAAGTGTAATGTATTGCTATGCTGCTGAGGACTCCATTTTCAAGAGAGGGGACTGACAGGGCATGGTCAATATGGCCCAGCTGATGAGAGGACTGAACTGGAGCCAGGAGCAGGAGGACAGGTCCCAGCTCTGCCCTTGTCAGTTGTGTGACCCTGAAGAAAATCGTATTACCTTGTTTATCGACTGTTTCCCCAATGATACATAAACTCCATAAAGCCAGTGACTGGCTCTGACTCATTCACTTAGAAGAGTATTTGGCACTAGTAAGCAACATAGGAAGGGTCTCCACCAATGTTTGTTGAATAATTAGTGAACAGGATTTCTCTGAATGTCATGTATCAAGAGAAGTGATGGAAACGAATGCTCTCTAACAGTTGTTGGAGCTTCCGGATTTTCTGAATCAAAACTGCACCATCAGTTCAACTATTACAAAGATCTCCCTTCAAAGTGAAATGACTCATGTGAAGAGTGTGGAACATCGACCTAGGTGAGTCAAGTCTTCCAGACACGTGAGTGCCTACGTGACATGTGGCATCCCCAAGGTGGCCCCTCACTGGCCAGGCTGCAGGAAGGTGCCTTATATCTCACACTGCTCAATCAACTTTCAGTCTGAAGCTGCTGAAGCAGCTCTCACACAGACTCCCTCCTGGCTCCATCCCTCCCTCCATCACCCCTACCTTCCTAGCACGGCTCCTGCTGAGGTCAGAATGTAGCCTGTGGCCAAAAACCAAGTAAAACGAACGTGATCCTACTGAAATTGGGAACACGGCTCTAGTGGCACTAGATTCCTGGTGGCCAGATGAACTACCCTGTTCTGGGCCCTTCCCAAAACTCCACCTTCGGGATCCACACCTGGAGAATGAATTCCCTATTCCTTAGCCTGCTGTTTAATCTTCCACCATCTTTCTACCATCCATCCTTCCAGCATGAACTCTACCTTAGAAAAGAAAATGGAAGGGGAGTAACATTTCTGGGAAGTGGCCAGTGTACAGAGCTGCGCTTCGTCTTCTATCATCTGCTCCTCAGATCCCTGTCCAGCTTCTGTTCTTACCACTCCACCGAAAGTCTGTTCAGGGTCACAGATGTCTGCCATGGAATCTAATCCAGGGGTCACAGTTGGGTCTTCTTTATTAACATCTAAGCAATGTTCAACACAGGTGTTCACTTCCTGTTTCCAAGCATAGCTTCCCCTTTAGGTTTTCATGAGGACACACCCTCAGGGTTTCCCTCCCACCTCTGGCAGTTCCTTCACAGGATCCTCCTCCTCCTTTACTCAACTTCCAACTCTTGCAGGTCCTCAGGCCGAGTCCTGGGCTATCTTCTCCTTTCTCTTTACTCTCTGCCCCCTCACTGATCTCATCCAATCCTAGGGCCTTAAATATAATCAATATGTTGAAATTCTCCATTCATAACTCAAGTCAAACCCATCTTCTAGGCATGTGTATCTGCTTAGTTAACACTTCCACTTAAATATCTCATCGGCATCTTAAATCTGACATGCCCAAAGGCAAATTCTGGATTTCTCCTTTTCCAGATCAGAGCCTCTCCTTGTCTCCACCCAGCTAACCAACTGTTCAAGGCTGAAACTGGGGAGTCATCTCTGGTTCTTCCATTTCCCTTACCCCCTGCCCCCCAAATCCAATTCACCAGCAGTCCTAACTCTGGTAGTTCTAACAGACATCTCAAATGCATCCACTTCTATTGGTCTCTACACCCTTTGTTATCTCGAAGATAGGCATCTAATGTCTTCACCACCTAGTATCACCTACCCTTGGTGCAGGTGACTTGCAGACTTTTCTTTGAACAATCATCACTCTCCCACTACATGCTGCAGAGTGGACCTGCCTTCTTGTGTGCAAGCCAGACTGAGAGAGTCTGTGACCTTCCTCCTTCCAGTGCTTCAGCTACACTGGACTCCTTTCTGATTCCTGAACACACCAACTTCTTTCCTGGGTCAAGACCTCTGCACATTCTGCGCCCACTCCTTGGAGTTCTCTTTCCCCTGTGCTGGGCCTGGTTAGTTCCTTCTTATCCTTCAAGTCTTGGTCTCATCTCAATGTCACCTCCTCTGGAGACCTGGCCAGGCCACTCTATCTAAGCAGGGGCTTTCTGTTATTTGCTTTCACTGTACCCATTCGCTTCCTAGTACCTATTCCAATTTGTAATTATATGCAACCAGTACTTATTTATTATTTGTCTCTCTCACTAGACTGTCTCCTCCCTGAGAGCTTCAACTATGTCTTTTATATTAGCCAATATATACTAGTACTGAGCACAGTACTTGGTACTTAGCATAACTCAACAAATACTAGTTAAATAACCAACCAAACCCACTGCAAGCCAGGTCCTGTGCCGAAAGCTTTATGGGAACATCCCCAGATGTCTACAGAAACCATCACTCCAGCCAGACTGGTCTCCTATGTTGAAGAATACACAGAATACTGAGTACAGTTCTAACTCCATACTCTACCGACCTCTGGCACTTCCCCATCTGTAGGCATCTAGGCCATCTCAAGCCCACTTTTCCAAATCTTCACTCCCCTTTCCAAATCACATGGCTCTCCCAGCAGAGCAGCACTCCTGTTTGCTTCTGTGGCAACCTGGACTTCCCCAGTCATAACACATATGACCATCCTGAAACGACTTATTTTAATTCCTAATTCTCCATGAGACTCAGTTCTCCATGAATTCTAGGAGGGCAGGGACTTTGTCTCTCCTCTTCACCACTCATCCCCATGACTTAATGTAGGCTCTGTGAAATGTTTTGGATGTGTAATCTAAATCTCATATTTAACTATAATCCCCTGTGTCGGAAATGGGCCCTGGCGGAGGTGACTGGGCCATAGGGGTGAATTTCTCATGAATGGTTTAGCACCATCCCCCTTGGTACTCCTCACGATAACGAGTGAGTTCTCATGAGACCTGTTCATTTAAAAGTGTGTGGCGCCCCCTTCGTCCTAGCTCTCTCGCTCCTGTTCTGGCCCAGTGATGACCCTGCTTCCCCTTTGCCTTCCATCGTGATTGTACATTTCCTGAGGCCTCCCCAGAAATCAAGCAGATGTCAGCATCATGCTTCCTGTACAGCCTGTGGACTGGTAAGTCGATTAAACCTCTTTTCTTTATAAAACACCGAGTCTCAGGTATTTCTTTACAGCAATGAGAGAACGGCCCAACACAGCCCTGACAAGGATGGTACACAATGAATCCTCATTGACTGAATGAATAAATGGCCCTACTCGAATTCAGGAATAAATGGGCCTGGAAGCTTCAGCTCATTTAAAGTGATCAAGTGTTCTTTCATTGTTTATTCTTTTATAGAACCACATCATAACCTTTAAAGTTACTAATATTTATGTCTTCGCCTTTTTTCTTTTCTCTACCATCTCCCAGATGACAAGGCCCATTTCCTTTTCATCTCTGTATCTCTTGAAGAGTGTTGTGTACAAAAAAGTGGTGGTTATTAAATGCTTACAGGAAACGTGTACGAATTCTCTCATGTTCATTGCAGTGGACTTGTACTGTCAAAAGTGGTGTGCAGTTTTAAACGTGAACACTTTTACCCTTGCAAGAGGAAGATGACCTCTAGAAGGCCAGAATATAAAGGCAACGAAGTTGCTTAAGCACCCAGAAAGACAAGTACATCCAGCAAAGCATGCTCACCTCCTGGAGGGCACCCTCGTCATGATCACCTCCATAATCACACAGGATGTGGGAGCCTGTCTGCTGCCGCTGCTGTCTCTGAGACATAAGCCCAGGAAGCACGCCTCCTCAGCAGCCCCCAGGACCCAGAAGGGCCTCTTGGACTCCTTTTCCTGCCTTCTAAGTCTAGGTTACACTGAGCAGGGCTAAACAATTGCAAAGAGATTATGCAAGAAGATTGAAAGCCTTTTAAAGTGGATGCATAGTGGTGATTAGTGGTCTATTTGTTTGATTATAAAAACAGAAGTCCAAAAGCCCTTCCATACCACTTTACTCCGTGGCTTGATGCAAGTTCCTCCGGGGAGCCTGAGGTCTGAAGCATCCCTGCCTGACCTTCTGCTTTCTCTGAGTCAAGGCCTCCCAGGCAGCACTCAGTGATATAACCTCGGAAATGGTACAACCCCAGGGACACAGTCATTTGCCTTTTGCATCAATTTATCTCCACCCCACCTGAATTAAAATCAATTCAAAGTCAGAGAAAACACACTACAATCCGTTTTGCTTACCCAGGACACCTGACACAGCTAACAAGAAGCAAGGTTACTTTAAACGTGCTTTGCTACCCTTTGTTTACAAAAGATAGGTAAATATTCCTAAAGCAACCCACAGTAACTACTTGGCATCCCAGCTGGGCATGGTGGCACATGCCTATAATCCTAACACTTCGGGAGGCCAAGGCGAGAGGATCGCTTGAGCCCAGGAGTTCGAGGCTGCAGTGAGCTAGGATCATACCACTGCATTTCAGCCTGGGCCACAGAATAAGACCTTGACTCTATAAAGAGTTAAAAACCCAAAATTAATTGGCCTCCCCAAATCAAGCTTCTCTGGCGGCAATGCCTCAAGTAGGAAGTAACAATTATCTTCACAGAGGCCGAGGGTAATCCAAGGGTGAGGCCGTTTCTCTGCTGCTAGCTGGGCTGTCAAATGAATACCCAGTGCTACCACGGTCAGACCAGTCAGTCCCGCCGACTCTCTCTGGAAGTGAGTAAAATGTTATCCAAGTTTATGGTTATGCATCTTGAGCAGTATTCCCTTAAACCTGCAGCCACTGTAGAGAAATGCCCTGCCTCCATGAGGCTCAGTCATCGACTTCTCCATGAACTCCACTTCAACCAGGATGTGACCTTAATCTGGTCCCACTCTCAGCTGCTAAGTCAGCCAGGCATCATCACCACTGGAAGTCACAATGTGCCTCCTGATGTTTGCCTGACACCCCACGAGGTGCTTCCATGTGCATATTCTTATTTGCTCCTCACTACTGCTCTAAGAGATGAGTGATATTCACCCTATTACACAGATAAAGAACCTGAGACCCAGAGAGGAAGAAACAGCTGGTTCCAAACCCAGTGTGCAAGCTGCCCTTGCATAAGCCGCTTGCTGTGGCGAGGCGACTCGGAGACAGCAACCCTGGCCCTCTGAGGGTAGTGCTCTGCTTTCACCCTCTGCGGAGCCTCAACAAGATGTTTTTTCAGCCTTAACAGGCTTGTTGCTGCCACCCAGAGGGATAAGAGAAATAGATGTGAAATGGATCTGGGTACATTCCAAGTCGGACCACACCCAGAGACTTGGGACTGGGAGGCGCAGGAAGTTACCAGCCTGATGACAACTAGCTGTTCTCTCCTGCCTCATAAGGAAAGAGGGAGCTGAGGAAGAGAGGAACTGGGAGAAGGAAGGGAAGGAAAAGATGGGAAGAAGAGGAAAAAGAAGGGTGGGAGAGGGAAGACAAGGAGCCAGAAAGGGAGGCCAGGGGGAGGAAGGAGAGGAGAAAGAGATGCTTTGTGACGTGCTGTAGGTGAGACAGGAGGGAAAGGCTTAGGAGAAATCACCAAACCAACAGAGGCCGGGAACTGTCTGTGGGCGATGTCCCGTCCTGGGGGTCGAGTGCTCTGTCACAGAGGCAGGGTGATGGACAGTCAATCCCTCCCATCAATCCCCTCCACACCGAGCAGCAGGACTTCCCACGCAGTGGCATGGTGGTGAAAGGATTAGAGCCCAAGGAACTGTGACCTGCAGCAAGGCACATCCCCTGTGAACCTAGATTTTTCTAAAGAATAGGGGCAATACTGCTCACGCTGCCCACTGCACAGGGCGGAGTGGCAACGCTGTGAGGACCAATGACCATCATGGGCAAGCATAAGCCAAACTTAAAAGCGGCACTGGGGTCTAAGGCATCAGCAGGGGCCCAGGAACTGCTCCTGACATTAGGTTTTTGCCCAAGTCCACCAGCTCAGCAGTGACTTCTGGAAAAGATAGGAGAGTTCTAAAAGAACCAGATTCAATACCAGCTCAGGAGTGACTTCTGGAAGACAGGGGAGTTCTAAAAGAACCAGATTCAATACCAGCTCAGGAGTGACTTCTGGAAGACAGGGGAGTTCTAAAAGAACCAGATTCAGTACCGGCTCAGCAGTGACTTCTGGAAGACAGGGGAGTTCTGAAAGAACCAGATTCAATACCAGCTCAGCAGTAACTTCTGGAAAAGACAAGGGAGTTCTAAAAGAACCAGATTCAGTACCGGCTCAGCAGTGACTTCTGGAAAAGACAGGAGAGTTCTAAAAGAACCAGATTCAGTACCGGCTCAGCAGTGACTTCTGGAAAAGACAGGAGAGTTCTAAAAGAACCAGATTCAATACCAGCTCAGCAGTGACTTCTGGAAGACAGGGGAGTTCTAAAAGAACCAGATTCAACACCAGCTCAGCAGTGACTTCTGGAAAAGACAGGAGAGTTCTAAAAGAACCAGATTCAATACCATAATTCAGTGAATCCTCAGGGACCACAAAGAAAAAGCTAAGTATATGTTTAAGTATGTTTCTAAAGAAAAACATTATGTTTCATCAATTCCATCTCTTATTGCCAAACTCTTCTATACTGTATTTTCCTGCTACTGAAAATCAGCCAATCCTGTCTATTATATCCTTCCAGATACATAGAAGAAAAGTGCAGAAAAGCAAAAGGAGTGAGACAACTGGAGCAAGTCCATCAGAAAGAAGTGTGGGAAGCTGCTGGTGCTCAGGGACAGCAGTTACCTCCATTCTGTCCCCACTTGCCATAGGCGTCCACCGACAAATGAGCCTGGCTGTGGCCCTCGGGCCCTGACAGCACTTGGCATGCTCAAAACCACCTGATGATCCCAATGGTTTTTCTCCTTTGTCCATGTTCTGTGGCCTCCAAACCAGCCCTCACCTCCACCTCCTAAAAGTAATCCCTCACTACTGTTGCACTATCCCAGCCTAGGGACTGCAGCTAGTAGGGACCTTTGACAGAACCTGGCCCAGAGCTGGGCGTGATGGCTCACGCCTGTAATCCCAGCAGTTTGGGAAGCTGAAGCAGGCAGATCCCTTGAGCTCAGGAGTTTAAGACCAGCCTGGGCAACACGGCCAGACCCCGTCTCAAAAAAAAAAAAAAAAAAAAAAAGAGTGAGAGTACCTGGCCCAATCCTGTCACTGGTCTTTAGAGCCCAGAGAGAAGAGCAAGGCAATGAGAAAAGAGAAAAAGCTTCAAAGCTAAACACTTCCTTAAGGCTATATCAACAGGCATTTCCTTGAACTTGGGTAAAGTACAATAAAATGAGAAATGAGTCAGTAGGCAATCTATGACATGTACTCCATCACCTAGCGTAAACCTCTCATTATTATTTTTCAGTTGGATTCCAGTGGGCAGCCAGTGTCTCAGGGGAGGAGGCCAGGGCCCAGTAGTCTTCCTTTCTCCCCAGGGAGCAGGCTTCAAAGATGAAAAAAAAGTATTTAACCCACTCTTACTAATCTCACACAAAGCATTTTCAACTGAACGTATTGGTATGGCACCCCTGGGATTCCCAGGGGGATTAATTCCCAAGTCTGGACTTCCATATTCACACATACAGAGGGCAAGGGCTGGGAGCTCCTCTGTGATGACCACCATTTATTGTGAAGAGGAAAAAGAAACATTACTAGAAAAAATATTCCATGTTCCCTCCCTTCTCCCTCTATTTATAACAGCAAAGAAAGCAGAACTTCGCCTTAGCTTAGGGACGTGCGCCATCACTCAAACGATCTCAATCCGTGGCAGATGAGATCCAATGCAACAGCATCTTTGTGCCAAGGCCATCGAGCTGCTGCAAACCTTGGGGTGTGTGTCATGGCCTTTTGTGGGCCATGCGGAGCTCAGCCGGAGGCCTTTGAACCAAAGCAGACCTTCTCTCACAAGCAGTTTAATAGGACTTGGAAAATAGGAATTTATTTTCAGCTAATGGGAAGTGAACGCATGTGGCTCTGGGCCACCAGGCAGATAAAATCCCAATTTCATGAGCTACACCCCAAGGTTTGAAGCTCTTAAAAATGAAAAGGGAGTAACTCCATTGTTCATTTTTCCAGAGGCTGGGGTGTATGTCTCCTCTGCCATTCAAAGCACTACTGGACTACTCTAGAGGAGGGGAATGGGCCTCCAGGGGCCTCCCATGCAAAGCCTAGCGGGGTGCCACAGAGGAACCAGATACCTACTGTTGGTCTTCATGCACATCTATCCTGCAGCACAATGTCAAAACAAGGGACAACTGAAGATATTTGGAACAGAATCAGCACATTTCTCACAAGAGCAACACAAAAAGGAAAACAAACATCAAATGCGTTCAAAAGCTGTCTCTCCCATTCATGTTCTTCAACCTTTCTCAAAATGTTTTCAAAGGCAACTCAAGTTGGAAATGTTCTGGTATGGCATGACAGCCATACTCACTGTCATAAAAACTGGCTGAGATTTAGCAAATCCAATTCCCTGAACGATCAGCCAGTGAAAGGGTGATGCTCCTGTATGCCAGGATTTCCAATTCATTAACTTTTTCCTTAACAAAATGGGGAAGCCCATGCAGAGCCATTCATGGAGGGCAGGCATGGGAAGGCATGGCTCCCATCAGGCCCACCCCACTGATCCTGGGGCTATGTACGTGTGACTTGGGTTCCCTCCCTCCCTTCTCCCACCTTGACATCTCATGGGAAAGCAGGAGAGCCAGGTAGAGAAGAGACAAAACAGCCAATGTTCATTCTTAAAAAAAAAAAATGCTCCAATGGTAGTTCATATTTAAAAGTGCTTTGTTTTAATTACTAAACTGGAGACAGCATTGTAAGGCTTTCTACTTTCCTTCTTTAGGAAGTGGATTAAAAAATGAAGAAGGCTTACCCATTTTTGAAATAGAGGACATGGGCTCTCTGAAGTCCTGTTTCTAGGAAAAAACCTAGTTCTTGATCGTGGGGAGCAGGGCCAGGCTTAGGGCTTCTGTTTTGAATATTAGTAAGTATTACCTAGAAGGGGAGAAAATTGGAAAACTAATCAGATGCACATCCAAGCCTACTTCCTTCAAACCCTATCTCTAAATGCACTGCACAACTTAAAAAACCAACTTCCTCACGCAAGTGTCAGTGCGGAGACACAGGTGTAGAAGTGCAAGCGCTGGAAAAGCAGAGAGAATGGTCCTACCAGACAGGAAGCCACCAAGCAACCCAGGGGCACACAGCGCCCTCCTGGTACTGAGAGCTGAGGAGTGGGGGGTGCTGATGAGCAGGTGGTGCCGGGAGAAGCACTAGAGATGGAGAGGCCCTGCTGAATGCCAGGATACCAACAGGAAGGCTGAGCGACACAGAAGCAGGTCCTAGCAAAGGGTGGAAATAGTTGTGATCCACCAACGACCAAGGTCACTAGCAGGCAGCCTGCAGCTGCAGCCCTGCGTGAGCTTGATGAGCTCCGAGATGAGCTGATGAGTGATCCGTACTAGCCCTGGAATCAACCAGAAAAAGGCAGACTCGCCAGGCTCCAGAGCCGGGGGACATTGCAGCTTTGTAGCCTGGTGAGGTTGGACTGTGTAGCATCCTCTATTCTTAAGGAGAGAGCTGAGCAAAACACCCTCTCTCCTCAAACTTAGCTTCTTATCTTGTCAATGGATAATGGGGTTTTTTAAGGTTTGATATTTTAGCCCTGCAAGAAAGACTGCCAACTAATCAGGAGAAAGACTTGCAAGTTGCGTTGGGGCTAATGGAGCGTAAACATGTAGCTGCTACTCTCTTTCAACTCACAAGTTGGCGTTATTATCCCCATTATATAGATGAGGGAAGCCTTCTCAGAGGGAAGCCTACTTGTGGCTCATGTAAAAACCATACGGGTCTTCTCCAAACATGCTGTCCACATTTGCTGAAAGTCAGCAGCTCTGCAAAAGACATAGTCGTTTGCCAAACCCCAAATATTCTAGAGGTCTAGAAACCGTAGTCTCCAAACAGAGTTGAAGTAATTACTAGTTCCCTAACCCTCAAGCTTTGGGGAAAAGAAAAGTAAAAGGCACACGATAAACAAAGACATTGAGGAATGAAACCCAGGTGGGCAACCCTTGCATGTGAACCAGACCCCAGCACCTTATAGAAATTGCCTAGCTCTGTCCTGACTTAGCCCTCAGCTCTGCACCCCCGACTCTCCAGGAGTTCTTCCTCTCTGGGAACCTCATTTCCACCCATACAGGCTCCTCCTCCACTCATCCTCCAAATGCCGGAGATGTACGTGGTGCCTTCCGAGCCACGGTCCTTTCTCTCTTAGGTCTCTTGAGATGACCGCATCCATCCCTATAAGCTTCAAAATCATCAGTATGTTGCCAACGCCCAAATTTATAACTCTAGTCAAGACTTTCTCTGTGAATTTCAGACTCACATATCCAACTGCTGCACTTGGAGGTCCAGCACGGAAACTTTTATAAATCATCCTTCATTTGCTTTTCAGCAGAGTTTTAATTTTGACATGCCATGATTATTTTAAAGCAAAAAATTCAGTACAGCACAAAAAAGAAAATAAAAAAATCACCTCGCAATTCCATCATACAAAAATAACCACAGTTAACATTTATTGAACGACAATCCAGATATCTTTGTGGACACATGTGTCAAGCAGAGAAAGATAAAAATCATTTTATAAAAAAAAATGAGATCATGTTATATATGCTAGTTTTAAATTTAAACCATTATATTTAATTTGGTTAAATTTAACAAAAGGAACTAAAGTGTAACCAAAGTTATACTTTACAAAGTTTGTCCCTCCTAATTATTTCTCAACTATGTCTGTGACTACCCATTTCTACTACCATTACCTCATCCGAGCCGCCAGGACTTCCTGTTAGATTTCTGTAACAGCCTCCTGAATGGAGTTTCCACATCCTTTCTTGCTTCCCTATTTCCCTTCCACTCTCTATAAGCAGCCTGTATTTTTTTTTTCTTTTTGAGACAGGGTCCCATTCTGTCACCCAAGCTGGAGTGCAGTGGCATGATCATGGCTCCCTGCAGCCTCAACCTCTCAGACTCAAACGATCCTCCCACCTCAGTCTCCCAAGTAGCTGGGACCACAGCTACTTGTATTTTTTGTAGAGATGAGGTTTCACCATGTTGCCCAGGCTGATCTTGCACTCCTGAGCTCAAGCAATCCAACTGCCTTGGCCTCTCAAAGTGCTGGGATTACAGGCATGAGCCACTGTGCCTGGCCCCTAAATAATTTTTCATAACCCGATCTGGATCATGTTGCCCTTCAGCTCTTTTCCCTCTTTCTCATCTCTCAGATATCAGTTTGCTTCTTGCTTCCTCCGAAGGGCCTTTTCTAAATCAGCATAAAGGAAGTCTGCCCAATTAGCCCACTTACAGCATCCTTTCCTGTTCCTTCACTGCACTTGGCACTGTATTTCTTTACTTGATTTCTGGCTGTCTCTCTCCACTGTGCTACAAATTCCACAAAGTCAGAGGCCACACCTGTTTTATTTACCCAGAGTCTACCGCAGTGTCTAGGGCAGCATAAGCATTCAATATACATAGTAAATGAATAAATGAATAAATTTTCAAGGCCAATCATAAAAGGCAACAGGAAAGTAACCCACTGTGTATTAGGCACCATGTGGGTACACGGCTACCTCATTTATTCCTCCACAAAACCCCACTGAGATACACACCATTATCCTCTCTTTACCAGAGGGGAAGCGGAGACTGCTCCGCTAAGTGAGGTGCCTGAATCATGTGGCTTGAGAGTGGTGGAGCTGGTGCGGAAACCCAGGTCCCCATGACTCCATAGCCCAGCTCCTTCCCCTTCTTCTGTGTCTGCTTGCAGAGCAAAGTCCAAAACACAAGGGCAGCCAGGAGGAGGCTTATAGCTATAAATGGGAAGAATGGGAAAGATGCAGGAGAAGCCTCAGAGGGAATAGTATAGCTCAGGGCTTACCCTGAAGTCTAAGCATCTTGAACTTAATCTCTTCCTCTCAAAGAGCCTCCAACACACGGGCCTGGGCAGGAGCATTGTTTGGCAGTGCTGAAGCCACCACTTGTTCTGTGGATAAACACTTCCAGTGAGGAGACTGCCAACAGGCGTCCTTAGCAAGCGCAGCCAGCGCTGGCAGAAGCCAGCACCCAATGACCGAGGAAGCACAGGGGAAGCGGCCGAAGATTTTAGTCAAAAGACCCAGGTGCAGTGTCTGGTTCTGACACTGCTCACCCACCATTCGAGGATTTAGGACACCCTTGACCTCATAGACCTTCACTGCCCTCATCTATAATAATGGAGATAATGACACCTGCCTCATACAGTTGATTTGAATTGCAAATGAGAAACTTCATGAGCAAATATTATACATTATGATACAAATATTACAATCCTTAATGGAGCTATATTAATTTCATGAGCAGATATTATATATTATTGTACAAATAGTATCATCCTTAATGGAGATATATTAAAGAGTTACCTTTAAATAGAAATAAAATAAAAATCTTTATTTCTTAACATTGTTTTATAAACTCTGGCAATAAGGCATGAGAGATATAAGATGGAAAATATTAGAAAGGAAGAAATAGGCCAGGCGTGGTGGCTCATGCTTGTAATCCCAGCACTATGGGAGGCCGAGGCAGGCAGATCACAAAGTCAGGAGATGGAGACCAGCGTGGCCAACATGGCAAAACCGTGTCTCTACTAAAAATACAAAAATTAGCCAGGTGTGGTGCCACGTGCCTGTAGTCCCAGTTACTCAGTAGGCTGAGGCATGAGAATTACTTGACCTGGGAGGCAGAGGTTGCAGTGAGCCAAGATTGCACCACTGCACTCCAGCCTAGGCGACAAAGCGAGACTCTGTCTCCAAAAAAAAAAAGAGAAAGGAGGAAACAACAATGAAAATCATTCCACCACATAGATCCATAGGCTGCAATGAGCTATGTCCGCTAAGATTCTTTGAAAAGCATCAGCTCTGTTTCTGTAGAAGAGTTCAGTATGGTGGACAATAATTACCATCCTCGCCATCCTTGACACTGCTATCCTTGTCAGCCTTCAAGACGCTGCTCAGGCGTCATCTCTTCTGGGAGACATCCCTGAACAACCACACTGGCCCAAGGCCGTTTCTGCAGCTCCCAAAGTTCTCTGAGAGCTCCCACCACAGCACTCCTCCTGGCTAAGGACCTGTGTCCTCACGAGCTTCTTAAGGGCAGGCTCTGTGGCTTACCCATTCTAGTGCCCCTGCAGTCAAGCACTCAATACATGATTGTGCAAGTGAATTAAAACATCACAGGCATTCTTATGTATTAAACTATAATTTCAAAAATGATCCAGGCCAGGCACGGTGGCTCACGCCTGTAATCCCAACACTTTGAGAGGCCGAGGTAGGTGGATCTTGAGACCAGGAATTCGAGACCAGCCTGGGCAACATGGTGAGACCCCCATCTCTACAAAAATGTTAAAAATTAGCCAGGTGTGGTGGTGGGTACCTGCAGTCCAAGCTGCTGGGAAGGCTGAGGTGGGAGGATTGCTTGAGTCCAGAAGCTTGAGGTTGCAGTGAGCTACGATCACACCACAGCCCTCCAGGCTGAGTGTCAGAGTGAAACCTTGTCTCAAAAAACAAACAAAAAAAAGATTCTATTCACAAAGCAACAAAAATGGAAAACATCTGAGAATAAAACCACCTAGTGGCCAGGTGTGGTGGCTTATGCCTGTAATCCCAACACTTTGGAAGGCCAAGGTGGGTAGATTGCTTGAGCTCAGGAGTTCGAGACCAGCCTGGGCAACAAAGGGAAACCTCGCCATTTAAAAAAAATAATTTAAAAAAAAAAAAACTACTAAAATCTGTAGAACAAAAAGTCTTGACAAAATAGGAAGAGGGTCATAGATGACAGGAGACTAAAACTATAATTCTCTAAATTAATGTATGGAATTAAGAATTCAACTGAATCCCACAAGGATTTTTCTTGAACTCA
The DNA here is from genome assembly GCA_963573385.1 of Cacajao melanocephalus. Lineage (NCBI taxonomy): Eukaryota > Metazoa > Chordata > Mammalia > Primates > Pitheciidae > Cacajao > Cacajao melanocephalus. The sequence goes on from CAUYLG010024162.1 coordinate 28,443, forward strand.
ACAAAATTATTCTAAAATTTATCTGGAAGTATTAGAACGAGATAAGAACAAAGGATAATCTGAAAAATAAAAATAATGAGTAGATACTAATCATTCAGGTGTTGAAACCTACCTTAAAGACGTGCCTATGGGACAGTGTCATATTATCATATTAGTGTAATACAAGGGCAGCCAGGAGGAGGCTTAAGGTTATAAAGGGAAGAATGGGAAGCTTAGTGCAACAAAATTAAAAAGCCAGAAATTACTGTAGTATCTAAAATGTTATTGAATGACTAAAAATTAATGACAGCAAATATGAAAAGGAAAGATAAGATCATCTTAAAGTAGCACTGAAATTTGGGAAAAATTAATTTAGAGCTATATATATACTAAAATGAACCCCACTTTCATCTATATTTGGAAATTAAAAGTTTTTTGTATGTTTGCTTTTGTTTGTTTTTAAAGGTTTCTCTGTACATAGTGAAAAAGATTTTGTTTTTTGGTTTTTGGGTTTTTTTTTAAAGGTGGGGGGAAGGGGCCCAGGCTCGATGGCTCATGCCTGTAATCACAGTACTTTGAGAGGCTAAGCAGGAGAATAGCTTGAAGCCAGGAGTTCAAGACCAGCCTGGGCAACAAAGTGAGAACCTATATCTACAAAAAATTTAAAAATAAGCCAGGCACAGTGGCATGCAGCTGTAGTCCCAGCTAACCGGGAAGCTGAGGCAGGAGGATCTCCTGAGCCCAGGAGTTTGAGGCTGCACGCCACTACTCTCCAGCCTGAGCAACAGGGCAAGGCCCTGTCTCTAAAAAAAGAAAAAAAAATTATATATATGTGTGTGTGTGTGTGTCTGTGTGTGTCTGTGTGTGTATGGAAAATGGTCGAAAATTATCAAATCCTAGGGAGGTTTATTCCAACATCAAGCTTGAAAAACAGTAAAATAAAATATAATTACAAAGATAATCAGATTCAACTATATACAGATTCAAAATTTATGAGCAACTTAAAAATGAAAAATTACTGGTTAGGAAAATATTCAGAGTAAATATGATAAAGAGTTAACATATTTATGACATAGTTTATTCAAACTGTAAGAAAAACATCATTGCCAAACATTAGACAAAAAAAGAGAAGCAGACAAAAAAAGAGTTAAAGTTGCCACATAACCCAGAAATTCCACTTGTAAATATACTCAAGAAAACTGAAAACATATGTCTACACAGGAACCCGCATACAAATATTTATAGCAGCATCATTCATAACAGCAAAAAAAAAAAAAAAAAAAAAAGAGCAACCCCAATGCATATCAATTAGTGAATGGACGAATACAATGTAGCATATATCCACATAATGGCACAATATTTAAAAATGTAAAGAAACAAAGTACTGATACATGCTACTACATGAATGAACCTTCAGAACCTGATGCTATACCAAAGAAGCCAGTCATAAAAGATCACATATTGTATGATTCTATTTCTTTCTTATTTTTATTTTATTTATTTATTTATTTATTTATTTTTTGAGATGGTGTCTCGCTCTGTCGTCCAGGCTAGAGTGCAGTGGTGCAATCTCGGCTCACTGCAGCCTCCGCCTCCAGGGTTCAAGCAATTCTCCTGCCTCAGCCTCTTCCAGTAGCTGGGACTGCAGGTGCCCACCACCCCGCCCAGCTAATTTTTGTATTTTTAGAAGAGATGGCCAGGCTGGTCTTGAACTCCTGACCTTGTGATCCACCCATCTTGGCCTCCCAAAGTGCTGGAATTACAGGCATGAGACACCATGCCTGGCCTATGATTCTATTTCTATGACATGTCCAGAATATGCAAATCTACAGAGACAGACAGTAGATTACTAGTTGCCTAGACCTGGGGAGACTGGACATAAAATGGAGATTGACTGCTAATGAGTGCGAGGTGTCTCTCTAGGGTGATGAAATCTAGAATTAAATATTGGTAATGGTTACTGAACTCTGGGAATATGTTAAAAACCATTGTACGATTTAAATGGGTGAATTGTATGGTCACAGTAATACTATTTTTGAGAAAAGAAAAAATATAACTAGTAATATAACTAGAAATATAACTAGTATAAAAAAAATTTCAACCTCACTGGTAATCTAAAAAATGTAAACTAAACTTGCAAGGTACCATTTTCATCTAGCAATTTCAGCAAAATAACTTTTAAACAATAGCAGCCCTGTCAAGATTGCAAAGAAACCACTACTCTCCTGTATGGCTATAGAAGTAAGCAGTAGAGTCAGGGCAAGGTGACTCACACCTGTAATCCCAGCACTTTGGGAGGACAAGGCAGGTAAATCGCCTGAGGTCAGGAGTTCCAGATCAGCCTGGCCAACATGGTGAAATCTCATCTCTTCCAAAAATATAAAAATTAGCTGGGTGTGGTGGTGGGTGCCTGTAATCCCAGCTATACAGGAGGCTGAGGCAGGAGAATTGCTTGAACCTGGGAGGTAGAGGTTGCAGTGAGCCAAGGTCCCACTACTGCACTCCAGCATGGGCGACAAGAGTGAAACTACAGCTCAGAAAAAAAAAAAAAAAAAAAGTTAGTAGAACTTGTAGAAAGCAACTGGACACAATACGTAGTAATAAGAATGGTAAAATATCCTCACTTCTGAGAATTTGCCCTTAGGAAATAATGTAAAGCAAGAGAAAAAAGCAACCTGAAGGAAGTTGGCATGGAAGCATTATTTACAACAGCTTATATACAACAACAGGCTCATCATACGGCAGAGGCCGCTGACGTGGGACCAGCCTGGGCAACACAGAGAGACCTCATCTCTACAAAAATAAAAGAATGAGCCAGGCGTGGTGGTGCGTGCCTGTGGTCCCAACTACTTGGGAGGCAGAGGATCCGCTTCAGCCTGCAAGGTTGAAGCTGCAATGAGCCAAGATTGCACCACCGCACTCCAGCCTGGACAATGGAGCGAAACCCTATCTCAGAAAAAAAAAGAAAAACAGAAAGGAAATATACAAAAATTAAAATAAGCAACTGCTCTTGCCTGCTATCCAGACTCTCCCCCAACTCAGCTTTCACCGTTTCCTACTCCAGGCTCCCAGATGAAGGGCTCAAAGTCAGAGGTGCCTAGAACAGAAGCACCTGCCTAGCCAGTCAGTTTCTGAACATGTCTTTAAGGAAATATTACATCAGGCTGTGAACTGTCCCTGCTGCTTCAGCCTGAGTGAAAAGGTAGGCCTGAAATGGGAAGGAAAGGAGCAATCAGCCTTTTCTTTACTGTCTCACATTTTAAAGTTAGAAGCACAATCACCTGGCCCTCTACAGCCACCACCCTGCCTTTCTCAGCAGCAGCACTGAGTGCTTTTCCTAGGACACCTGGTTCGAGTTCAGGACCTGCAGTAACCTGCATCGAATCCAGGTCAGAATCCAATACCTCCGCAACATCACTGCAAGTGTCTGGGTCAGGAGAACATATCCACTCAAGGCATGGCCAGGCTGCAACAGCTCCTTCATGAACACGGGAATTCTAGGTGGGGCGCTGTAATATTTGGGGGCCTGGTGTTTCTTCTAGAAACTTTAGCACTAAAACAGCCAATAAAACACTACGGGTACCCCATAACTTCACATTAACTTCTTTTCTAAAATAGGGTGTAGAGAAATGAACTGTCAGCAGAAGGTAAAGTTCCACCCTGGCTCTCCTCCTACTCAAGGGAGCCATAACCAGCTGGTTGGCTGATGCATGCAAAGGACAGAGACAGGATGGTTTCATCTGCCAACAGCAGGGCTCATATTATGATGTCCAAGGGTGAAGTCATCTTTATTCCTATCATTGCGCCTCTAGCAGCTCCTTGCGGGGTGGATAACTTTATTTACTGTTGGCATAATGCCAATCATCTGAAGCTAAACTAATCAAGGTCAGCCTTTGTCATTTCTATCTGCTCTAATGTAATTTATGTGATTAAATTATTTGATGTGCTCAATTTTAGAGGTAATATATCTGTTATTCCCCTTCAGAAAATAAACTATCACAGACTATTCGTAGGTGTCCCTGTGACTCTGCTATAACAAGGACAATATTAAACAAATATTTGATGCACGCAGCTTTCATTTATTCACATTTTCTTGGCCCCACCTCTGCGTCTGGAACTAGAGGGCGGAGTAACACCTAGAAAGCTCCTAGGTACTGCCTGGCACATGCTAGTGCTCAGCAAGGGCCAGCTCTCTCGCCCCGGGAAATCAGACAAGTCAAGCAGAATGAGCCCCACCCTGGAAGCACACAGAAACAAATGGACCAAGGTCAAGCGACCAGGAGTGAACAGAGAAGTCCAGACATGGGAACTCCAGGCAAAACATTGTTCCACTGGCTTCAGCACAAGAAAGGGAAAAGCCAATTCTCCTGAAAAAATTACTGCATAAACATTCCCCTGAAATTCTTTAACTTTTTTTTTTAATTTTTTTGAGACGAACTCTCACTCTGTTGCCCAGGCTGGAGTGCAGTCGTGCAATCTCGGCTCACTGCAACCTCCGCCTCCCAGGTTCAAGCAAGTCTCCTGCCTCAGCCTCCCGAGTAGCTGGGATTACAGGCTCCTACCACCAAACCCGGCTAATTTTTGTATTTTCAGTGGAGATTGGGCTTCACCATGTTGGCCAGGCTGGTCTCGAACTCCTGACCTCAGGAAATCTGCCCTCTCGGCCACCCAAATTGCTGGGATTACAGGTGTAAGCCACCACACCCAGCCTCTTCAACATTTTTAATGAAACAGTATGTTTGTAATATTCTCGATTTTAACCTAAATATCTAAAATTGTCCAAGGTTAGGAAAGACTCCACAGCCAGGTGACATAGGAACAGATAAGGGTAAGAGAGCTGACACTGACTGCGTGCCGACAGTGTGCCGGGAAGCACATGAGTTAACCTGCCTCACCTCACAGCAGCCTCATGGCAACTAGGACTTCAGCTTTACAGACGAGGATCCTGAAGCACAGAGAGGCTAAGCAACCTGCCCAAAGTCCCACGGCTAACGGGGGCAAGGCCAGGGTCCCAACACTGGCAGTCACTCCCCCGCAGTGCTCCGCGGCCTCCCACAGCTCTATCAGCTGCATGGGGAGAAGCCAGGTCAGCCCTCGTTCAGAGGTGTCGCTGCCCTTAGGAAACCAACAACTCAGAACATCCCAGAACATCACTGGACACCACCCCACCACCACCAGATAAACCCAGAGAACGGCACTCCCTCAGAAGCACCATTATGAAAAGTCACTGGTCACGACACTCCCAATTGTCTCCAAAAATCCTCCCCAAATTTTACTTGTGCTAGTGAATAAAGTTAAAATGCCCAAAGGCCCCAGCAAGCAGGAGCTTCTTCACTACAAAATGGCAGGGAAGTGAGGGGAACCCCAGAGAGGCTGCCTCTGCCCAGCAGAGCAAACAGGAACAGCATGCAGGGTTTCCTACCTGGCAGGGCTGCTCCCAAACAAAGCCCTATTTGCCTTGGCTTGCTCACAGCTTTTATCAGGTTCCATTCCCTTTTCTGTTTTCAATTCAACACAATTCTTATTGAGTTCAAAATTAAGTCAATTAAGTTCAAAATTCAAAAAAAGAAAAAGGCCAATCAGTATCTCTTGCATAGCACACAATGATCTTGCCACATAAAAACCGCCAACTTCCACCATGCCCATTGGTCACTTAAGGAAGATTCTCCCCCTAGTCTTCTGCTCAATCAACAGTTAATTTCTTGAGTACCTACTACAGTCAAAACAGATGTTGGATTCATTCAATCTCTCTCATTGCTAATATCTCAGCTCGCTGAAATCTGGGGAGATCCAAACTGGTTTCCCATAAAGGAAAACTCATGCTGAAAAATTACAGCCAGAAATTTGAAGATCGTCTACATACACTGAGATTTAACCTTAGGCTAAAGAAGCTGCTTCTCCAATGCCACCAAAAGCTAAAGCTTACTTGGTCAAATAAAACACACTTATTGACTTTTTTTTTTTAAGTGCAGTGGTATAATCACAGCACACTGCATCCTCAAACTTCTGGGCTTGAGCAATCCTCCCACCTCAGCCTCCCAAGTAGCGGGGACTACAGACACATGCCACCATGCCTAGCTAATTTATTTCTCTTTCTTTTGTTCTTTCTTCCTTTCTCTTTCTCTTTCATTTCTTTCTTGCCTTCCTCTTTCTGTTTTTCTTTCTTTTTCTTTTCTCCCTTCCTTCTTTCTCTCTCCTTCCCTCCCTTCTTCCTTTCTTTCTTTCTTTTTCTCTCTCTCTTTCTCTTTTGTAGAGACAAGGTCTCACTATGTTGACCAGGTTGGTCTTAAACTTCGGGCCTCAAGTGATCCTCCTGCCTTGGCCTCTGAAAGTACCAGGATTACAGTCATGAGCCATCACACCCAGCCTTATTAGCAGTTTCTCTAAGTAAGGGTGTGGGGAAATGACATGGTTTTTATTTGTTTGCAGCAGCCTGGGAGAATGAAGTGAGCCAGCACTGAACTAGGTGTCATGTGAGTTCGGTTCTAAAACTAGTTTTGGCCTAACTTTCTGTGTGTGCCTGGCCTCTCCCTTTCTGGACCTCAAGTTTCTTGTCAAAATCCAACATCTTATGATCACCATTTCCCCAAAATCAAAGAAACGGCTTTCTTTTAAATCCTACGACTATACAAGAAGTCTCCTTGATGGTCCTGCTGAAGAATCCAGCACTGAATGGAGAGCTGTGAGTGAACACAGAAGTGAATTCAGATCTACCAATTCCTATATCACTACAGACACATGTAACAGATAAGCCTCCTTTCTCCCAGCCGGGAGAAGACAGCTCCAAAGTGACAGGGCTGGACCACAGTGGAGAGTAAGCAGCAAGATAAGGGCCCTACGTGGCCAGGGCTGTGTGGCCGGCAGGAACAACTCAGCTGGGATAAGCAGACTTCTCCACTTCCAAGCACAGGCCATCAAGGAGGCAGACACTGGAAATAATGGGGGTTTTAAAAGCAGCCTGCATGATCATACCTTTAAAGATCATATCATCAATTCTGAACAACAACAACAACAAAATTCTCTTCTCATAGCAACCTTCTGATAGAACATAATTTTGGCAAGACAGACATGTATCTTCCTGAATTCCCAGCTATCTTAAACCATGGCTTATAATCCATTGTGGTTGAGACCAGGTCAAATGTTATTCCCATCACTCTCTCCACCTCTTCTGCTATGGTTCTCCCTCTAATCTCCCTGCCTCCTCAAAAGGCAATTCTGATGCACATCATATGCACCAACACACTACACCATGATTTATGAAAAAAGTTACTTCCTGTCTGTTCATTTATAAAGTAACAAAAGCTAGGGAGACTTTGGCAGTCCCTCTCTAGTCTAACCCTTACAAAAACAAGGAGCCCAGAAAATTGATAGAAAACAAGACCTCCAATCAGTTTCAAAGTCTCACAGGATTTCTAATCATTTCAAACACTCTTGTAGGGTGCATCTCTGGGTGTGAAGGGGTCAATAGCAGTGTCCTTGTGAGAACTCCAGGAAACACTGCCAGCAGCAGCAACTGCTAGGAGCTATTGTTATTAATAAAAATAAGTGACATTTACCAAGAATCCAATATGTTCCCGAATCTGGGCTAAGTGCCTTTATTCACAAGACCTTATGTAATCCCCACAAAAGCTTTCATGAAGTAGGAACTATGATTATGTTCTCTTTATGGACGGAAAAATCGAGGCTGAGAGACGAAGAAACTTAGTAAAGAGCAGAACCCAAAGATGAGAAACTGAAACAGGCAAGTTGCCTCCACCTCCCTGGCCCCATCCAACCTCCAGCCTCCAACCTCCTCTGCCTGAGGCTGTGAGCTCAGAACCCCGAGCTCACTCATTCTCTGCTAGAGGCCCTCTTAGCAGCTGCTCGTTTCCATCACCCACACCACAGGCGAACCACTGATGGCTGACAGCAGACCATCCCTGATGGTCTCCGGGGATATCCGACGTGCTCAGGTCGGTCCACGTCCCCAGCAGACCTTTGCCACATCTGTCAAGGTAAAGCCTCCCACACCCCAGATGAACAGATCTTGGCACAGAGTCCACACAAGTATAAATGAAGCTCAGCCCATTTTATTAGGAAAACAGGAGTGGCTGGTCAGCTTCAGGGTGCTGAGGGTATGAACAGATGCACACTGTCATTTCTGCTCAGAGGATGCTAAAATGCTTCACAAACACTGAACCATCTATTTTTCTTTTTCTTTCTTTCTTTGCACGCTATCATTTCTGCTCAGAGGATGCTAAAATGCTTCACAAACACTGAACCATCTATCTTTCTTTCTTCTTTTTTTTTTTTTAAATGGAGTTTTGCTTTTTTGCCCAGGCTAGAGTGAAGTAGCACGACCTCAGCTCACTGCAACCTCCACCTCCCAGGTTCAAGTGATTCTCCTGCCTCAGCCTCAGTAGCTGAGATTACAGGTGTGCACCACCACACCCAGCTAATTTTTATATTTTAAGTAGAGACAGGGTTTCACCATGTTGGCCAGGCTGATCTCAAACTCCTGACCTCAGATGATCCACCTGCCTCAGCCTCCCAAAGTGCTAGGATTACAGGTGTGAGCCACCACACCTGGCCAACTATCTATTTTTCGTAAGGTACTACAGTCACTACCATCCTCTCCTTAGCTTTAAGTAGTAGAAGTAAAGCTTTGCACACAGAGGCAGACAAGCTGAAAGCTTCCTAGAGATTGATTACAGATGTCCACCATCTGATTTGGGGGGGAAAAAGTTATGAGGAACAAACACATGGTCCTCACTTACCCTTTCTATCTCTTGGAGATACAGGAGTGCGATGTCCCCTGCTTTCTCATAACAGGTGATGACATCCTGTTCCCGGTCCACATGGAGATTACTGGTAGAAGAAGATATAGGCAGCTTCTCCAAACAAAGTCCTTAAAAAACAAATTACACACACAAAAACTAAGTGAGTTGTTTTTCATAAGTCTTCATTTTTAAATATTCCTCCAGAAGATGGTCCTAGAATATCATGTGGTTTGCAAATAGACAGTTTACTTCCTCCTTTCCAATCTGGATGCCTTTTATTTCTATTGATTGCCTTGTGCACTGGCAGGAATCTCCAGCACTATGCTGAATAGAAGTGGTGAGAGCAAGCCCAACTGTGGTGGCGCACACCTGTGATCCCAGCTACTTGGGAGGCTGAGGCAGGATGATCGCTTGAGCCTAGGAGTTTGAGGCTACAGTGAGCCATGATCGCACCACTGCACTCCAGCCTCGGCAACAGAGAGAGACCGGGTCTCCAAAAACAAAAAGAAGTGGTGAGAATAAATATCCTGATCCTATTCCTGATCTGAGGAAGAAAGCATTTAGTCAGAAAACATTAAGTTTGACATTATAAGTTTTTCTTAGACGCCCTTTACCAAGTTGAGGAAGGTTCCTTCTACACCAATTTTGCTGAGAGTTTCTATCAAGAATCAATGTTGGATTTGCTCAAATCCTTTTTCCATGTTCATTGAGATAATCATATAGCTTTTTCACTTTTAGTTTTTAAATGTGGTAAGTTACATAGACTGATCTTCAAATGTTAAACCAACCTTCCTTTCCTGGCAAAAACACCACTTGGCCAGATGAATTATCCTTTTTTATATTTTTGTATTTGATTTGTTAAAATTTGGCTTCAATTTTTTTTTTTTTTTTTGGAGACAAAGTCTCACTCTGTCGCCCAGTCTGGAGTGCAGCGGCACGAGCTCAGCTCACTGCAACCTCTGCCTCCTGAGTTCAAGCAATACTCCTGTCTCAGCCTCCCAAGTAGCTGTGACTACGGGCACATGCCACCACACCCAGCCAATTTTTTTTTGTATTTTTAGTAGAGACAGGGTTTCACCATGTTGGGCAGGCTGGTTTCAAACTCCTGACCTCAGGTGATCCACCCGACTCGGCATCCCAACGCGCTGGGATTACAGGCATAAGCCACCACGCCTAGCCTCAAATTTTGTCATATTATGTTTCTAAGAAGTATTTGCCTGATGTTTCCTTGAAATGCCTCCATACCTGGTTTTGATATCAGGTAAATACTAACCTCATAAAATTACTTGAGAAATATTCCCTCTCCTTCGATTTTCTGAGAGCGTTGGTGTAGAATTGGTATTATTTTGTCCTTAAATGTTTGATAGAATTCACCAGTAAAGCCATCTGGACCTGGAGTTTTCTTTGTGAGCAGCTTTTTAATTACAAATTCTATTTCTTTGATATAGGGTCATTCAGATTATTTCTTTCTTCTTGAGTGAGCTTTAGTAGTTTATATCTTCCAAATAGTTTGTCTATTTCTTTTGAGTTGTCAGATATATTGGTATAGAACTGTTCATAATTTTCCATAATCCTTTAGTGCCTATAGAATCTCTAGTAGATGGTACCTCTCTAATTCCTAATATTGGCAATTTCTGTCTTTTCTTCCTGATATCAAAGGTTTACCAATTTTACTGAAATTCTCAATTAAGATTTCTCGATGTCACTGACTTTGGTTTCACTGATTTTTCTCTATCATTCTTCTGTTTTGTTTCATTTATTTCCACTCTGATCTTTATTATGTCTTTTCTTCTGAATACACTGGGCTTTATTTGCACTTCCTATTCTAGTTTCTTGAGGTGGAAATTATTAATTTTGGACCTGTTTCTTGCCTAATATAGGTATTTAGGTGTTAGAAATTTCTCCCTAAGGACTGCTTTAGTAGCATCCTACAATTTTGATATGTTGTTTTTTTTTAAATTTTCATTCAGATCATAATATTTTCTAATTTAACTTTTGATTTCTTCTTTAGAAGTGTGTTATTTAGTTTCCAAATATTTGGGAGTTTTCCAAAGATCTTTCTGTTACTGATTTCTAAATTAATTCCATCATGATCTGTGCAGTAAAGGGCTGACTTAGAGCCTTGAGATCTTCAAACCCTGTACATTCCAGAGGAAGAACTGGCCCTTACCAGTTCCTGGGAGATAAACTCTTAAGCCCTTGGAATATCCTTCCTGTCTTTGTTTATTTGGGGCCTTGAGCCATACCAGATAGTTTATGCTAACAATGTTATTTATGTCAGAGGACTAGAGCCATGCTATATCAGCCTGATCTCTGGAGGGGCTGGAGAGTAACTAAGGTCAGTAATATGGGTGCTCCATGCCTATGTGACTAGCCTCTAATAAAATCCCTGGGCACCAAGGTAGCTCAGGTGATCTTCCTTGATTGGCAATATTTCAAAAGTGCTGTCACACTCCATTGCTGGGAGAATTAAGCACTGTCTATCGGACTCCAATGGGAGAAGAAAACTGGAAGCTTGAGCCTGGTCTCTCCTGAATTCTGCCCTATGTGCCTTTTTGCTTTCACTGGTTTTAATCTGTATCCATCTGCTGTAATAAACTATAACCATGAGTTTAGCAGCTCTTCTCAGCTATGGGAGTCTTTCCAGCACATCAATGCCTGATGGTAGTCTTGAGGACCTCTGACACAGTTCGGAGAACAGAGAACATACTTGAAGTCTCCTAATTTTATTAAAACTTTTTTTCTGACCCAGCATATGGTCAATCTTGATAAATGTTACATTTGAAAAGAATGTGATTCTGCTGTTGTTGGTGGAATGTCATATAAATGTCAATTAGGTCAAGCTGGTATATTGTGTTGTCCCAAGACATCTATATCCTTACCAATCATCTGTCTACTTGCTTTATCATTTATTGAAACATGGATATAAATCCCCAAGCATAACTGTGCATTTGCCTATTTCTTCTTGAAGTTCTATCAGTTTTTGTTTCATGTATTTTAGAGCTCTGTTATTAAGATCATAAACTTTTGGAATTATTATATTCTTTTGATGGACTGACATCTTTGCTCTAAAACCTACTTTGTCTGATATTAATATAGATACTACAGCCTTCATTTGATTAGTGTTAGCATGGTAAATTTTTTCATCCCTTTACTTTTAATCTATTGTGTCTTGGTATTTAAAGTGCATTTCTTATAGACAACAGAATTGAGTTTTGTTTATTTTCCAATCTGACAATAGCTACCTTTAAATAGGGTGTTTAAATCATTTATACTTAGTGTAATTTTTTAAACAGATAGGTTTAAATCTACCACTTTGCTATTTGTTTTTCATTTGTCCCATCTGTTCTTTTTTCCTCTTTTTCTGTCATCTATTTGAGTATCTTTAAATGTTATTTTATTTATTTCTGTCATCTATTTGAGTATCTTTAAATATTATTTTATTTATTGGCTTATTCACTAAAATTGTTATTTTCCATGCCAGTGATTACTTCAGGGTTTAACTTGGCATAGTCTACTTAGTTTTGTTTTGTTAGTTTGAGACGGAGACTCACTCTGTTGCCCAGACTGGAGTGCAGTGGTGCGATCTTGGCTCACTACAACCTTTACCTCCTGGGTTCAAGTGATTTTCATGCCTCAGCCTCCCAGTAGCTGAAATTACGGGCTTGCACCACCACGCCTGGCTATTTTTTTTCTTTTTTTTTTTTTTGAATTTTTAGTAGAGACAGGGTTTCACCACATTGGCCAGGCTGGCCTCGAACTCCTGACCTCAGGTGATCCACCCACATCAGTCTCCCAAAGTGCTGGGATTACAGGCTTGAGCCACCATGCCTGGCCCCTACTTTGAATGATATTATACTACTTCATATATAATGTAAGGCTTTTGCATACTTCAATTTCTCCCCTCCCAGCCTTTATTAGCTTATGTGCATTTTACTTTTACACAGGTTAAAAACCTCACCCTGGCCAGGCGCAGTGGCTCACACTTGTAATCCCAGCACTTTCGGAGGCTGATGGGGGCAGATCATCTGAGGTCAGGAGTTCGAGACCAGCCTGGCCAACATGGTGAAACCCCGTCTCTACTAAAAATACAAAAATTAGCTGGGCATGGTGGTGCATGCCTGTAGTCTCAGCTACTCAGGAGGTTGAGACAGGAGAATTGCTTGAACCCAGGAGGAGGAGGCTGCAATGAGCTGAGATCATGCCACTGCACTCCAACCTAGCAACAAAGCAAGACTCCATAAAAAAAAAAAAAAACCTCACCCTATGTGTGTTATTTTTGTTTAGTCAATTATTTTTTGAAAACATTTAGATCATAAGGAAAAACTCTTGTATATTCACCAAATTATTATTTCCAGCTCTCTGTTCTTTTGTGTAAATTCATATATCCTTCTGGTATCAACATTTCTTGTGGTGTAGTTCTGCTCCTACTGGTTTCTTTCAGCGACTATCTGCCTGGAAAATGCTTAATTTAGCTCAATTTTATAGAGAGATTTCCATGGAGTATGGAATTCAGGGTTGACAGTTTGCTTTTTTACCCTCCATTACTCTCAAAGGTCTTGCTCCATTATATTCTCACTTGCATGGTTTCTGACAATAATTCTGCTATCACCCTTATTTTTGTTCATTTGTATGTAATATGTCTTTTTCACTGGCTGCTTTTAAGATTTTATCCTTATCCTTGGTTGTGAGCAATTTAGATTATGAAGTGGTTGGGCTTTGCTGAACTTCCTCGAACTAAGGGTTACAATTTCCAAAATATTTGAAAAACATCCAGCCATTTTTTTCTTATTGTTTATGTCATCCTCCTCCTTCCTTAGGGAACTTTACACACATATTAGGCCACGTGAAGTTGTCCAACAGATCACTTACGGTCTTTCCACTTAAAAAATAGTAATAATTTTTCTTTCATTTTGGGTAATTTCTATTGTTATGTGTTCAAGTTCATTAATTTTTTCTTTGGCAATGTCTAATCTGCCATTAATCACATCCAGTGTACTTTTCATATCAGACATGGTAGTTTTCATCTCTAGAAATTTGCTGTAGGTCTATTTGTATCATCCATGTCTCTACTGAACTTTCTGAAATAAGGAATACAGTTCTAAGAACTTTGAATAGGTGCTCAATATTCATTCTCTTTCCATTTAGCACCAATGTTGTTTATACAATTGAAAATAATCAATAAGTAGCCTTTCTCTAGTGTGAACTGTTATAACCTGTTGACATTTTCATTAGAAGAGAATATCAATAAAATGAACAAATTCACCATTTGCCAGAATCGCTCCAGAGCTACTCAAAAGCAAATTGCAGATTTGGAAGTGTTACCTTTCCAAATATGCTTTAAGTGCTCACTTGTGCAAAATTAAAACCACCAAAAATGACGAAAAGAGGTAGACTCTTTCACAGTCTGCCTTCTGCTTATAGGAAAAGCAAGAATATTGTGCAAGTTGTTAACAGGGATTTAAAATTTAAAAAACTAATTCCCCAGAGTATGTCAAAGGGTCAGGAAAAATTGGGTGTACTTTTAGGCACTTGGTACTGCTTCAGGCTGGACTCTGATCACTAATGCTCATAAAAATGACCAATACTCTCAGAGACCTGCCAAGCCCCGTGAATCAAACTCAGGCCAAATCCAGTTCAACATAATTTTGTTATCATCTATACTTTATTGTGTTCTAAAATACTTGAAAACCAATCATCTAGGGCAGCAATCCATAGTCATGCATGGTCAGTAAGAAGATTCAAACCAGCTACACAACTTAATCCTCCACAGTGAGGAGAAACTAGTGTTTCCTGTGGGTTCATGTTCTAATTAGGCAGGTATATGGACACCCAAAGTCTGAGCTGGCAAATTGATTCCTAGCAACAAGTCCATTCTTGGGCAGGAGGCCCTTTAAGGTATTAAATTAATTAAGTATTGTTCCTTTCCCTCTTCTAAATGCTATGGCATTTATTCCACTGGCCACATCTCAGAGCAGTGGCAGAGTCTTGATTTATCATAGTGAATTTGTGCCTATTCTACTCAGTTCCAGAAAATTTAGTTCTCTGTCAGAAGCTGTTTACTGGCCCTCAGACTGGTCTATAAATTTTCAACTGTCCAGGATCATATCAACACTGTCTGAGAATCAGAGCCCTGAGGTCATGGACAAAATTGGTCCCCATTAAAATGCCAGATGATGTACTGTCAAGTTGGAAAGCTATCATCAACAGTGTTTTTAGTTATTTTCTTTTTTTCCAGAGACATGCATGACAAAAATAAGTGAAAAGCAGACTTGATAAATAATGTATGACAGCAATGCCTAGTAAACATCTCAGTAAGATCTGTATCTCCAAAGTTAAAGCTACGTACAAAAAGGGTGGAAATTCAATACTTTCTCACCAACCACAGCCAGCTCTAAAGCATGGGTGCTAAAAGTGGCTGCCCAAATTGGGTGATTTCAAGAATGCTAAATTGCCACACAACCCAAAATTTATCTCCCTGCCACACAAGAGAGTCCCCACAGATAGACTCACTTCCGAAATGCCCTAAGAAGTGTAACACACTTTACTTTATTTTTAAGAGATAAGGTTTTACTCTGTCACTCAGTCTGGAGTACAGTGGTATAATCACAGCTCACTGCAGTCTTGAACTCCTAGGCTCAAAGCAATCCTCCTGCCTCAGCCTCCTGAGTAGCTGGGACTACAGGTGCATGCCACCACATCTTGCTAATTTCTTTCTTTTTTTCTGTAGAGACAGCGTCTCACTATGTTGTCCAAGCTGGTCTCAAGTTCCTGGTCTCAAGGGATCCTCCTGCCTCAGCCTCCCAAAGAGTTGGGCTTATAGACATGAGCCACTGGCCCCAGTCTAGGTAACACATTTTAAATATATTAATGACAAAGTTATAATTACACTTGCTTTCAAACTCATTCTGTGTGCATTCGCCTGTTTGGTCCTGTTCAACAGGTACTATTCTCTTCTCTAGCTCATGGGAAAAGAATGAGAGTCTCAGAAAAGTTAAGTGACTTGCCCAAGGTCTATGCAGGAGTCAGAAGCAGAAGCCCCTTATGAGGAAGCCCATTCACTGAGGCCAATGCATCCTGCCCTGGGTAATGTCCTAGAGAGGCAACAAGGACTGCTGAGTGCACAGGGTAGAGTGTGAAAAGCAAAGGCACTCTATGGAGGCCAGGAGACTAACGGGACATCACACTGGGAGGGGTGCTGGGCAGCTAGCTGAGAGGCAGGCTGAGGACCCTCTATACTTTTAAAAGCTCAAACATGCCCAGCCTCTGAACTGTTCTATTTAGGTGTAACTAATAGAATATAGTAAAACACACCAGACTCTCCACTCGTTGTTTCCTTCCACATCAAGATTAAGGGCCAGGCACAGTGGCTCATGCCTGTAATCCCCGCACTTTGGGAGGCCAAGGTGAGAGGATTGCTTGAGCCCAGGAGATGCCGTCTCTATAACAAATTTAATTTAAAAAAAGAAAGATTCAGGTTCAATACCTGACAGGGAGCTATGCTCTCTCCCCAAGGCCTGTAGATTCTCTGGAAGTTTGGCTGAGGATGTGGAGAGCTACACATCTCATTGCCTGAAAATCCAGTGATCACTGAGGGGTTAGCACCCCAAATTCTTTCAGGTCTACCTAAATTTGAGATCCCTCAGCTAGCAGTATTATCTGGGTAGGCAAGACTTCAGTTTCAATTTTAATAAAGGTTGATTTATCAGAGCCCTACTCAGCACCCAGCACTACGCCTGGGATATGCCAGGCACTATTTCTACTTCCCGCAGCCACCCTGAGAGGAAGGCGTTAACAGCACCTTACAGATAAGACTGAACTAAGGGCTCCACAGCTAGTGAATGATAAAGCCAGGTTCCGACCCCTGGTCTGTCTGACCACTAAGCGCTGCTCACAATCTCCTGTCTCACTGAGCTGCTGACAGCAGCCTATTCAGTGTCCGATAACAGCAATGACACTAAAAATGAGTTTCAAATTGAAAAGGCAAGAAATCAAAGTCTAGAACTTTAGGGTGCTGGTTTTCTTTCCTACCAAGAGCTGCATCACCCTAGGTAATTCCCCGGATCACTGGGCCTCCTATTCCTTGTCCATGTCATGAAGGGTTGAACTACTGAGATACTGCCTTGAGCTGTACGGCTCGAAGAGACTAACAGCCAAAACAAATATTTTGATTTTTTTGAATTGCATTGAAATGGACAGGAAGTTAACTTCTTATAAAGTTATGTAATGTAAGAAAAGACTACTAAATATAATGACCTGAACTATGTACTACAACTCTAGGCATTCCTTCCTCATTTATCTTAACCACATCTCTGGAAGCCAGGCCTGGGACAGGTACACCCTGATGCTTTGCCGTAACATGACCCACAGGGGTGTTTAAAGCTGGAAGTACCAGAAAGCTTTTATTATAATAACAAGTTTCTGATAACCCAGTCCCATGGTGTAACTTCAAAGGCGATAAAACAATGTCCAAGGGTCTAATTTCCAAGGCTGAAAAGAAACTCAGGAAGAGATTCAAGATACACAAAGCCAAGCCCTGGCGAAGGCAGCCCCAGATTGCTGGTCTTGTGTTCTCGCCTCTAGAAAGGCTGGGCTCCCACAGGTGTCAGAGAGACTCAGCTCGATAGGAGGACAAGGCCCTGTGCAGGGGTATACAGGGGAGGAGAAGATGCCCATGGAAACCATCAAATACTGGGGGGAAGCAGAGGGACAGGGACGCTGGCCTGGATCTCCTGTGAGGTCCCTGTCAATCCAGAGCATCTGTGATTTCTGGAGGTCTCTTGGCTGGGAGCCACAGTCGGTCTCTTCTGGGTACTTTCCTGAATTGCTGTTTTCCTGCCAGAGTCAGCATATCCTTAGGAGGTGTGCACACAGGTACACACACAAACACACACACACCCCCCTCATAAAAGAAGAGGATGCCAGCCTTGGATTAGACATTCCCCTGCTAGAGCAGATGGTCTTTCAGTGTCCCTTCCGGCTCCACAGTTCTGTGAGCAAATGAAATGCTAGCTCAACCTAAAATGCTCACTAAATGAGAGCTTGCAACTTGAATGTATGCTCTTTTAGTCTCTATTTAGTAACCATATAATAGTAATAATGATTACTATTTTATGTATTGGGTGCTAGTTACATTCCAGATACTGTTCTCAGAGTTTGCAATAATTCATCTATAAACTCTATGAGAGAACCCTACGTGAGAACCCAATGGGGGGGATTTACTATCATCTCCCCATCAGAGATAAGGGAATTAGGACTCTAATCTGTCAAGTAACTCACCCAAGAGTATACAACTGGTAAGTGAGTGGCAGAGCTAAGATTCCAACCCAGACAGCCTAACCCCTGAGTTCTCATTCGCAGCCTCTATTTCACACTCTCATCTCTTTGATGTACCTGTCTTTATATGTAAAGCAGTACAAACAGTGGCTAAGACTGTGAGGTCTGAAGCCAGACTCCTTGCTTTCTAATCCACAGCTGACTTTATATGCAAAAATGCTAAGTGCTTAGAACAGTGCCTGCCACATAGCAGACACTCAGAAAATAGTTAACTCTGACTACTATTATTAATCACCTCACTATTAGATTTAGATAACAGTAGGCTGGAAAGTCTCCGAGTAGAAGAATTTTGTTTATTATATGACTTTTGTATGTTAAATAACAGCTTGAGATACTATTCACATACAATAAATTCCACCCATTAAAAGTGTACAGTTCTATAGTTTTAGTATATTCACATAGTTGCCACTAGCTAATTCCAGACCATTTTCTTCACCCCCTGAAAAATCCCATCTCTATCAGCAGTTCTTCCCTATTCTACTCTCCTCCCAGCCCCTAGGAACCACTAATCTGCTTTCTATTTCTATGTATTTCCCTCCTCTGGATGGTTCATATAAATGGAATCATACCGTATGTTGTGATCTTTTGTATGTGGCTTTTTTGACTTAGCATGATATTTTCAACATTCATAGCTATTATAACAGATATCAGAACTGCATTCTTTTTTTTCAGTTGAGGTGAAATTCACATAACATAAAATGAATCATTTTAAAATGATTAATTCAGTAAAAATGATTAATTCAGTAGTGTTTAGCACATTCACAGTATTACACAACCATGACCTCTATCTAACTCAAAAACTTCATTCCTTTTGATTGCCAAATAATATTCCATTCAACAGATATACCATTGAATGGATATACCACTTTTTATTTATGCATTCATCAGTTGATGAGCAATTGGGTTGTCCCACTTTAGGGATATATGAAGAATGCTGCTAGGAGCATTTATGTACTGGCTCTTGTGTGGGCACACATTTCCAATTCTCTTAGATATATACGCAGAGACAGATTTAGACATGTGGTAACCTGTCTTGTTACATTATTTTTCATCTTTCTTCTAAAAATCACCTCTACTATGTAACTACTGAACTTCTGGGTCAAATATTAAGAGTGAAAATGCAGAGCTGGGCACAGTGGCTTATGCCTGTAATTCGAGGGCTTTGGGAGGCCAAGGCAGGAGGATTATTTGAGGCCAGGAGTTTGAGACCACCTGGGCAATATAGTGAGACCTCATCTCTATTAAAAAAAATTTTTTTTAATAATTGGCTGGGCGTGGTGGTGCACGCATGTAGTCCCAGCTCCTCTAGAGTCTGAGACAGGAGGCTCACTTGAGCCCAGGAGTTCAAGATTACAGTGAGCCATGATCATGCCACTGCACTCCAGCCTGGGCCAAAGAGCAAGACCCTGAGAAAGAAAAGAAAGAGAGAAGAGAAGGGAAGAGAAGAGGAGAGGAGGGGAGGGGAGGGGAGGGGAGGGGAGGAGAGGAGGAAAGAGAAAGAGAGAGAAAGAACAATAAATCAAGAAAGAAAAAGAAAATGTCTGGGCTTCTGACAGACCTGGATTCAAACCCTTGCGTCTCCATTTACCAGCTCTGTGATTTGCAGCAAGCTACTTAACACCACAGAGCCTCCATTCCTCATCAAATGAGCAAAACAGCACTTGTTTCAACTGACTATTAGAAGGCTTGGCCCGGTGTCTGGCATATAGTAAATACTCGGTAAGTACTCTTATCAATATATGCCTTTCCTGGGACAATGATAATCCTCAGTTTTTTTGAGGGGTAGCTGAAAAAACACAGAAAAGCATCGAGAAGACAATAACAACCACCCATATTCCCACCATTCAAAATCAAACACAGTTCACATTTTGGCACAGACCCACAACCTTGATAACACATAATGCCATGTAATTTTGGTCTTGGTTCTAGTTTCCTTCCTAAGACAGGACTCATCACACCAGTGATGAGTAAATGTAGCTTCTGGAGTCCCCAGCTATAGCAAGGAGTAAGAGGGCCAGTGAACAGGAGTCCCATGCTTGTTCCATTCCACTAATCCTCACCAGGCTCCAATAGCGGGCGGCACTCTGGGCTAGGGGTGGCGTTCACAGAACAGGACTCTACCCTTGAGAAATTTCTTTGCCCTTGAGAAATGTCACCTCTAGTGGAAGAGAAAGATGTTTTCTTTTCTTTTTTCTTTTTTAAGACGGGGTTTTCCTCTTGTCACCCAGGCTGGAGTGTAATGGTGCGATCTCAGCTCACTTCAACCTTCGCTTCCCAGGTTCAAGCAATTCTCCTGCCTCAGCCTCCCGAGTAGCTGGGATTACAGGCACTTGCCATCACGCCCGGCTAATTTTTGTATTTTTAGTGGAGACAGGGTTTTACCATGTTGGCCAGGCTGGTCTCGAACTCCTGACCTCAGGTGATCTGCCCACCTTGGCAGCCCAAAGTGCTGGGATTACAGCGTGAGCCACCATGCCCAGCTGAGAAAGATGTTTTCAAAACAATGTTAAAAATGCAGTGACTGAGACAGACATGGTGTCACAGAAGAAATTAAGAACAAGCACCTCAGCCGACCTGAACTAACGCTCCAGCCCTCTGAGCTTTCTCTGGACTCTCTGAGTCTCTGCTTCCTTCCAAAAAGAGAACCAATGAGGAGCCGATTAACACAAGCAACATTAAATATGAATATGGGTCAGTGGCAATAAAAGGGTTCTTACTCTTCTTACACTGTCTAAATATAAACAGGAAGCTTTAACTAGCAACCTGAGATGAGCAGCCACATGCAACACACCCATCTAGCCTCCCACCATGAGCAGAATCCAGAATGGGAAGAGGCTGAAGAGATTCTGGAGTCAGAGCTAAACAGCTAGCAGAAGACTTACATGGTGGATCTCTATCAGGCCATGGTCCCATCGCGCCCTCTCACAACCCCTGCACCCACATTCTGGGTTTCCCATGTAGCCAAAAGAAAGCACTCTGGAAAGCTCCCCTAACCACCCATTCCCTCCACTCATGGACTTTTCTATAAAACTACTTTTTTCACTGCACCTGAAGAGATATCATAGTTTCCAGAAATGAAAAGCAGGCCTGACGCAGTGGCTCACACCTGTACTCCCAGCACTTTGGGAGGACAAGGTGAAAGGATCATTTGAGCCCAGGAGTTTGAGGCTACAGGGAGCTGTAATGGCACTACTGCACTCCAGCCTGAGTGACAGAGCAGGACCCTGTCTCTAAAGAAAGAAAAGAAAAGCAGACTCTCAAGGAAATAAGATGGGCTCTATCTTCTCTCTTGTCCTCTCTTTGCAAATGAGGAGATTCAAGCTCAGAGATGATTTGCCCAAGGTCACGTGGGCAGATCCTGATCCAGTGAGCTTACTACCACAACAGGTCTATAGCAGTGGCCGCACAGCTCCCAACAGACTGGAGACTTTCTGCCAGGGAAAAAGCAGAAAATGTCCGTGGTCACTCGTCTGTCCTTCAGCTCTAGGATGACACCTAGAAGATCATGGTCATTAGCAAATATCCAATTCATAAAGGCTGGGATTAGATCTTACTTTAAGACATGAATCTATCAAGAAACACTTCAGGAAAATCCTCCTTGGGCTTCTACAGTCCTTATTACCAGGGATTTTTGGTCCATGAAAAATAGGATGTACTTCAATTCCTGCTAAAGCAGGATCCTTTCTTTGTGTAAATACCCCACGCATTGAATGTTTAACGTATCAAATGCTGTCAGCTCCTATGAGAGTCTCTATAGATGTGGTCCCAGAAAACAATAAAGGGGCACATAGGCGAGGGCTCAGCTGCTGCCTGGGAACAGCCAGGGCCTGTGAGTTGTGAACGCCTCCCAGAGAGCTCGGCTTGTTGAGTCCCTAACGAGGTTCACTAATGGGAGGTTAATCAAGAGGGTTGGCAAGTTTGCCTTTCTTCTCCATCCCTGAACTCGGGTTGAATCGTGGAATCAACCCGAGTTCAGGGGCTGCAAAAGGTCAGCCGGCCCTGGGGGGGCCGCTGTCCCTGAGACCGCGGCAGGAACCAGTCCCGCCGTCCTGCGGCGACACCGGCAGGGGATGCGGGTCAGGGGCTCCACGGCGGCGGGGCGGGGAGAGAGGCGGGGTGAGGCGGGGCGAGAGGCGGGGCGGGGCGGGGCGAGAGAGCGAGGCGGGGCAGGATGGGGCTGGCAGCGGGAGTGGAGGGGCAGGGCGAGAGAGCGAGGCGGGAGAGGCGGAAGAGGTCGGGGGGGAGGGGCGCGATCCCAAAGCCGACCCGGCCGAGGACGCCCGTAACAGCTCTGCGCATGCGCGGCCGTGGAGCGCAACTCCGCTAGGACGCGGCTCACGCGACCCCTGGCGGCGGCTGCGGAGTGCTGCGGGACGACCTTGGCCGGCAGCTAGCAGCGAGTCCTAGCTGATGTGGCCCGGAGTTAGCTTTTAGAGGTCCCAAGACTCGTTCACAGGCCGCTAAACGCAAACTAAGGCACCTCCCAACACACCAGGATGGACGTGTCCTCCTTCAGGCCGGACTTGGCAGAATCTGCACCTGGGAGCCCCTCCCCAAACGACCTGCCAGCCCCAGTCCAGGAAGCAGGCACTCCCACTCCCCCTCTCAAATGGGGGCTCTATTCCTGTCTCTAGCTCTAGGGTTGTTGTGAGGATAAAGAGAGCTGAGGGACAAGTGCTTAGAACAGTGACTAGAAGGAATTATTTCAATGCTATAATCATTACTAATAATTTATTACTACAATTCCAGAACCTGGCGCACAGTAGGCACTCAACAAACGTGCGTTCCTCTGTCTCGAGAGGCTGTGGTGGGCCCTGCAGGGCAGCTGCCTGTCTCTGCCTGGTTAGGGGTCAGGACACCGCAGGGAGGCCCGGCCAGGCAAGCCCCAGCTTCCTTCCTGCTCTTTGCCCCACTCCGACCCACTCCTGGGAGCCACACTCTGAGCCACACACGACTCTCTTTCTCTGCAGAACAATCTGTGCTCTGCTCCCGCCCCCGAGAGAGTTCTGCGCTTTCCAAATATGGATGCTTTTTGCATTCCCAAAGCATCACGAACATTTGGGAGAAGAAAATGTACACCAGACATGGTTTGAAAACGACGGAAGCCAAGGGATGGGTGGTGACGGAGCAAGCATCGTCCCAGGAGTTCTAAAATATCAAATACGAGTCTGGCCTAGGTGATGTCTTACAACCTCGCTAGCTTTCTAGCAGTCTAGGCCCCAAGGAGATCCTAGAAGTAAGCAGCCAAACCCTAAGAATAAAAACTACAGCGGCCAGCATGCATTGCAGAGGAGAAAACTGCATTCAGGAGGCCCAGAGAGCCACTGGCTGTCAGAGGAAATGAGCAGTGGGAGGCAGCCCCTTGAGAGCCAAACAGCTTGAAAGTCGACAAACTGAGATGAAGCAGCCCGTCGGTGAGTGCAGGCAGAAGAGGCATTAGACACAAGATTATTTGTTTTTATATCAGGCCCAAATCAAAAAGTATTTTCACCTGAAATGGAGAGGATCTCAGAATACACTGAAAAGGTTGCCCTTTTGCTTAGGCACCTTGTGTGTAACTCAGCTAGAGTTCATCTTCAATAGTGAGCCCCTGGGTGCCAGGACAAATGTTGAATATGGTCCTGTCACAGGCACTCCTCTGCAGCAGGCACTGTTGTCCCTGTGCAAATGCAGGAAGATAAAGCAGGCAGCTCAGGCATGACACAGTCGCAACACCCAGCCCAGAATAAGCACTCACATATCTGCTGATTTAATGAATTAATTAATTATACAGTCTAGTTTGAGAGAGGCAAATGGCAGATGTGAAATCATTAAACAAAATCTGAATGCCAAATTAGATGGTACTAGCTATAAATAGAGGTGGAATCAGAGGATGGAGAGATTGGTGTGGACAGACGGGGCTGGAGAGGTCTGTATGGAACAACGGGTGTCACTAAGGGCACGCTCAGCACAGAGGATAGGAGATGACTCCCAGATGGATGGAGAAGATAAACAGAGGTGGGGGGTGGCCTGGCAGGGGTGAGGGCAGGTGGACAAGGAGGCAGGCAGCCTGGAGCAGAGGATGGGTGGGACACAGCAGGACATGTGGCTAGCCTGGCAAGACTAGGACATATCCTCCAAAGTCTGGAGAAGTGCACACCATACCTAGACCTGCTAGGGTTAGCAGGAGGACTTGAACTCAAGATTCAAGCAAAAAGGGAGAAGGCGACTCTTTTTTCGAGATTATTGACTCTTGATTATCTCAATATGAGTTTCTCCACTGTACATTTAAACCTCACACTGGCCTGTCCTGACAGGCCACTATTTACACTCTTCATCACAGTTTAACATCACCCTGAGAATGTAAATCTGGCACAAATGTCCAAATGCTTGTGTATTTCAGGCACTGTACACCCCAGGGGAAAGCTCTGTGTCACTGGCATCCCTCCACCCCTTCACTAGCCTATTCTGTTTATAGGTGGAGCTATCCTGTTACTTGCTGGGGCCTTGCAGGGCCCAACCTTTAGCCACGCCCTCCAAATGAGCTTCAGCCACTCCTGGGTTTTAACCAAGTCTTGCACCTATACACAGACCTATTCCTGAATCCTGACCGACAAACCAAGAGCATGGAAACCCTTATCCTGAGCACTAGCCAAGAATTCCAGTGTTTCCCCAGAATAGCACCCTCTTGTGGACAAAGAGATTTCACCATGTTCAACCAACCCAGTATCTTCCCTCTACCCTCCAAGGAATATGGGCTCCTTCTGAAATCGCCTTTGCAAAAATAGTAACCGTGAGAAAATTATGACAGTGGAAGAGATCTGATCTAATCAACCCCTATCTTGCTATTAACCCCCAAACTACGGTATTCCTGGGCTTAGGTCAAGCTAACTTTGGGAGACATTTAGTTTACAGTTTTAAATGATAATAGCACTTCCCCAAAACTCAACTGCCTCTGTAAAGCTAATAAAAGACCACCAGGTTAGGAGGATGAGAGGAGCCTGAATTCTGCTAAGGTATGAGTGATTACCAGCCATTGTTCCAGAGGTCACAAGATTTCCAACTTCCCCAATTACTCCTGCAGATAACATCACTATTGTAGAACCTAAGATTGGCCTTTTGAGATGTCTCTTCAGGTTTTTGCATTTCTGATGACCAACAGCCCCACCGGATCCCCCACAGAGCTGTGCCTTGTGGCCCCACCCAGAAGTGGACTCACCCCATGAAGACCATTTTGCACACCCCTATGATTGCATCCCCAACCAATCAGCAGCACCCATTCCCTTGCCTGCCAAACTATCCTTGAAAAACTCTAGCCCCCGAATTTTCAGGAATTGATTTGATTAATAACTCCATCACCCATGTGGCACAGGCAGCCTCATGTAAATTAAATTCTTTTTTTTTTAATTTATTTTTTTTTATTGAGATGGGGTTTCACCATCTTGGTCAGGCTGGTCTTGAACTCCTGACCTCAGGTGATCCGCCTGCGTCGGCCTCCCAAAGTGCTGGGATTACAGGTGTGAGCCACCATGCCCAGCCAGTTAAATTCTTTATTGCAATGCCATGGTCTCATTCAGTTGGTTTTGTCTGAGCAGTGGACAGGAAGAATGCAATGGGCAGTTATGCTCCTGCAATCTTTACTTGTTTTAACAACATATTACCTGCCCAGTGAGCTAAGCTAAAAATTTCACTGTCATCTGGATTCCTCCCTCAACCACCTTCCCATACCAACTCCCAATACACACAGCCTACCTCTCTGGCCTACTGCTTCTCTTTCAAATGACTCTGGATTCTGACCTGTCTGCCCCTGCCTTGATTCAGCCCTTTGTACTTGGAATCTAGGCTTTTGCAGTACCTCTGATATCTGTCAGGATCCAGTTAGGATAATGAAAACACTCTAGTTCTTTCAAATAAAGGGAATTGAATGTATGGAATTGTCTGTATAGGAGATGAAAGAGATTACAGGCCAAACAGGATGGTTTGTACCCCAGAATTCTGCAATAGCAGGAAGCCACTAACATCCCTAGGACTGGAAAGAACATGGAGAGGAGGTAGAGTCTTAAGAGCCCAGAAGCTGGGGACATAGAGAGCCAAAACCCAGAGGAAGCTCCCTGATGGCCACTAAAACTACAGAGAAAGGTTTCAAATGACAGAAGCTAGGACAACTGAAGAGACATCATTGCTGGCAAAAGTGCTGCCCGAGGCAGAAAGAAATTCCATGGCTTCTCTCTCTTTTCCAGTTTCCTACCTGTGCCTCTTCTTGACCAAACTCAGGCAAAAACCACAGACTTGGGCACCTGGAAACAGACTGCAGAATTCAGCCCACTGAAATGCAGGACAGAGAAAGGGCCCAAAGCCAGCTCACCCCTTTAACCAGTCTCCTTTGCTAGAATCTTTAATTCCTTCTAATCTATTCTCCACTCTGTGCCAGGAAGATCTTTCTTACTTAAAAACTTAATTAAGTCATTCCTCCTGCTTAAAACTTGGCAGGGGCTGGCCGTTTCCTGGCAGAAAAAATAGGACTTATTCACCAGGCTGATTTTGTCAGTCAATTGCAAATATAGGAAGTGTTGCTTCCCTTAACTATGACACGTATCAGGTTTGCTCTATAACATGAGATCAACTCCTACTCAAAGTATTGCTGTAGAACAGAATAGAGACTACCCCTGAAAGTCATCACCCCTGAAACTGGGAAATAACTAAAGATGACTACTTTTGGATCAGGGTTGTTTGCCATGATCAAGAGGCTAAGGGCTCCAATGAAAACACACCATACAGAAGGACAGGGAGAGCAAGTAAAGGCTATTAAAATCTATTAAAACAACAGAGTAACTACAGATTAAATTAGCAATCAAACAACTTCTACAAAGAAAAGCCCAGGCTGAGATGGCTTCCTTGATGAACTCTAACAAAGACTTAAAGAACTACCACCAATCCTTCACAAACTCCTCCAAAAAGCAAAGGAGAGAACACTTCACAACTCATCCTATAACACCACTGTAACAAAGGCATCACAAGAATACTGCCAATATCTATTATGAATTTAGGTATTAAAATCCCCTACAAAATATTACCGCATGGAACCTAGCAACATATTAAACATATTTGCTCATATACCATGACCAAATGGGATTTATTTCAGGAATGCAAGGTTGGTTTAATATATGAAAATCATTTGGTGTAAAACACCATGTTTTAGAAATAAAGCACAAAAATTAAATGAACAATGCAATTAAAAAAAGCATTAGACAATGTCTAACACCCTATAATGATAAGAACATTCAACAAACTAAAAAGAGAGGAGAACTTCTTCAAGTTGCTAAAGGCTATCTATGAAAATGCTACAGCTAACATCTTTATGGTGAAAAATTGAAAGCTTTCTCCCTAAAATAAGGATGTCCACTCTGGTCATTTCTACTTCACATTGTACTGAAGATACTAGCCAGCACAATTAAGCAATACAAAGAAACAAAGTCATCCAGATTGGAAAGGAAAAACTAAAATTATCTTTATTTGCAAATGCCATGATCTTATATATTTTAAAAACCCTAAAGAATCCACAAAAACAATATTATAGCTAATACATGAGTTCAGCAGGTTTAAAGGATACAATATTAATATACAAAAATGAACTGTATTTCTATACCCTAGTAATAAGCAATCTGAAAGTGAAATTTTAAAAAGTTTCACTTATCCTTAAGGTGGCCAGTTATATGGCCAACCCCAGAGGAAAAAAAAAGTTTCACTTATAAAAACACAAAAAAGAACACTTAGAATAAATTTAACAAAAGGAATGTAAGACTTGAATGCCAAAAACTTACAAAACATTTTTGAAAGAAATTAAAGAAGACATCCCATGTTCATGGATTGGAAGACCTGATATTGTTAAGATAGCAATACTTCCCAAATCAATCTATAGATTCAACACAATCCCTATCAAGTATTATTTCTTACATTAATTTACAACCTGACCCTAAAATTTATATGGAAATGTAAGCCAAAACAATCTTGAAAAAGAAGAACAAAGTTGGAAAACTCCCACTTCCCAAACTCAAAACTTACTACAAAGCTACAATAATAAAGATAGTGTGGTACTAGCATAAGAACAGACATACAGACCACTGGAATAGAACAGAGAGTTCCAGAAATAAACACTTACATATATGCTCAACTAATTTTCAACAAGGATGTCAAGACAATTCAATGGAGAAAGAACAGTCTTTTCAACAAATGGCACTGAAACAACTGGAGATCCATGTACAAAGGAATGAAGTTGGATGCTGACCTCACAAAAATATACAAAAATTAACTCAAAATGGATCAAACACCTAAATTTAAAAAGAAAAACTATAAAACTCATAGAAGAAACCACAAGAGCAAATCTTCATAAACTTCATTAGGCAATGGTTTATTAGATACAAAACCAAAAAGACAAAAATAATAAAATAAAAACATGAACTGGACTTAATCAAAATGTAAAACATTTGATTTCAAAGGATATCACTTAGAAAGTGAAAGACAACCCACAAAATTGGAGAAAATATTTACAAACCATATATCTGTAAAAGAAATTGTATGTAGGATATATAAAGATCTACTACAATTCAATAATAGAAAGACAAATGACACAGTTAGAAATGGGCAAAGAGTCCAGGTGTGGTGGCTCAAACCTATAATCCCAGCACTTTGGGAGGCTGAGGCAGGTGGATCACAAGGTCAGGAGTTCAAGACCAGCCTGCCCAAGATAGTGAAACCCTGTCTCTACTAAAAATACAAAAATTAGCCAGACATGGTGGCAGGCACCTGTAATCCCAGCTACTTGGGAGGCTGAGGCAAGAGAATTGCTTGAACCCGGGAGGTGGAGGTTGCAATGAGCCAATATCGCACCACTGCACTCCAGCCTGGGCAACAGAGCGAGACTCCATCTCAAAAAAAAAAAAAAAAAAAACCGGGGTGGGCAGGGGAAGGTAAAGAATCTGAATAGATATTTCTCCAAAGAAGATACATAAGTGGCCAATAAGCCCAAGAAAAATTGCTTAATATCACTTATCATTAGGGAAATGAAAATAAATACCACAATGAGATACCATTTCATACATTCTAGGATGGCTTTAATCAAAAGGACAGATAACAAGTGTTGATGAAGATGTGAAGAAATTAGAACCTCATGTAGGTGAAGCTGCTTTGGAAAACAGCTTGCAGTTCCTCAAAAACTTAAACTCAGAGTTACCATGTAACCCCATAATTCCACTCCTAAGTATATATCCAAGATAAATAAAAACCCAAAATGTTTTGGATGGGATTTTGTTCACCAAAAAACTTGTACACAAATGTTCATAGCAGCATTATTAATAACAGTCATAAACTAGAAACAACCTGCTGTCCACCAACTGATGGATTAACAAAATATGCAAAATGGTATATCCATACAATACAATTCAGCCACAAAAAGGAATGACACATGCTCCAACACATAAGAACTTTTAAAACATTATGCTAAGTGAAAGAAGCCAGATACAAAAAGTCAAATGTATGATTTCATTTACACAAAATGCACAAAATGTCTAGAATAGGCAAATCTATAGAGATAGAACATAGATTAGGGGTTGACTGAGGGCTACAGAGGTGGGGTGGGGTTCAGAAAATGGGAAGTGACTGCTAATGGGTAAAGGTTGCTTTTCTGGAGTAATGAAAATTTTCTGAAATTGATTGTGGTGATGGTTGCACAACTAAAAACCACTGAATTGTACACTTTAAAGGGTTGAATTTTATGGTACATGAGTTATAGATCAATAAGTCTGTTATTTAAAAAGATATAAACAGAATTTCGGGAAGATGGTGGAGTATGAAGCACCAGGAATCTATCTCCCCCCACAGACAATTATTGTACTGGCACAATCTGTTCAATATAACTATTTTGGAACTCCAGGGTCTCTCAAAGGCTTGCAATTTCCAGGGGAAAGCTTGATGGTAACTTGCAGTTAATTTCAGCTCTTTGCACAGTAGAAGCTGGGAACATGTTCCTAGAGAAGCAAATATGAAGCTTGCTGGAGGTTGGGTGGGCAAAGAGCACCCTGTCTGCCAAATATTGGGTATCTGTGTTCTGACCACGGACTGCTGCTTCTGATCATGGGGTGAAGACAGAGAGCCAGTAGCCATTGTTGCTGCACCTCGCCTCACTGCTGCAAGCTACCCCGCATACACCAACAGAAGTGACACCCAGAGGATTTAAAGGGCCAGTGCCCTTCCCCCACAACCTGATTTTTCTCTTTTTCCCTTTTGAGAGCCAGACATTCAAGACTAGAGCATTCAAAGGCAACTATATACACAGGGAAAATCAGATGGTTGACCACGCATGCCCATGAAAAAGGCACAGACTCCAAGAAGACCTAAAAAGACCTCAAGTATATACCCCAGGCTGATCCTTGGCACAAAGACAGCCTACAACATTAAAAAATTAAATTAAAAAAAAAAAAACAGCAAACCCTTAGGAACAGGGAGAATCCTATTTCTAGAGTTATTATATTATTAGATTCAAATGTCCACTTTTCAACAACAACAAAAAAAATCACAAGGCACATAGAAAAAAGTGGAAAGAACAGCCCATTCAGAGGAAAACATATATCAACTGAAACTGTCCTTGAAAAAGACCTGATGGTGTATCTATCAGACCAAGAAACAACCATTTTAAAGATGCTCAAGGGACTGAAGGAAGATGTGGTGAAAGTCAAGAAAATGATGTATGCACAAAATGCAAATGTCAAAAAGGAGACAGAAAACCTAAAATGAAACCAATAAAAAATTCTGGGCTGGGTGCAGTGGCTCACACCTGTAATTGCAGCACTTTGGGAGGCTGAGGCAGGAGCATCGCTTGAGCCCAGGAGCTCAAGGTTACAGTGAGTTCTGATAGTGCCACAGTGTTCAAGCATGGGTGACAGAGTAAGACCCTGTCTCTATAAAAAATAAAGTTGAAATTCTAGAGCTGAAAAAGTACAATAAGTGAAGTGAAAAGTTCACCAGAGGGTTTCAAAGGTAAACTTGAGCAAGCAGCAAACTTGAAGACAAGGCAATAGAAATTATCAAGAATAAGTGCTATGGTTTCAATGTGTCCCATAAAAAG
Organism: Cacajao melanocephalus; assembly: GCA_963573385.1. NCBI lineage: Eukaryota > Metazoa > Chordata > Mammalia > Primates > Pitheciidae > Cacajao > Cacajao melanocephalus. The sequence continues at coordinate 59,616 of CAUYLG010024162.1, forward strand.
CATGTACTGAAGTCTTAATCCCCACTGCAACAGTATTGGGAGGTACGGCCTAATGAGAGATGACCAGACCATGAGGACAGAGTGAGTGGATTAATGCCATTATCTTGGGAGTGGATTCATTATAAAAGAGGAAGTCCAGCCCCCTTTTCCCTCTTTCTCTCAGCCTCTCACCTTCCACCATGGGATGATAAGGCAAGAAGGCCCTTGCAAGATGCCAGAACCTTCATATTGGACTTCCTAGCCTCCAGGAATGTGAAAAATAAATTTCTTTTCTTTATGAACTACCCAGTTTCTGGTGTTATGTGACAGCAGCATAAAAAATGACTAAGACACTGAAGAACAAACAGAAAAAAAGACTGAAGAAAAGTGAACAGAGCCTAAGTAACATGTGGAACACCATCAAGAGAACAAACATATGCATTGCAGGAATTATAGAAGGAAAAGGGAGAAAGGAACAGCGAGAATATTTAAAGAACTAATGACTGAAAACTTCTGAAATTTGGTGAAATAGAAGGCCAGATTACATAGGAAGCCAGATTACAATAGGCTGATATATTCAAAGTCAACCAATGTATTAGTCTGTTTTCACACTGCTATAAAGAACTTCCTTGAGCCTGGGTAATTTATAAAGGAAAGATATTTAATTGACTCACAGGTCCACATGGCTGGGGAAGCCTCAGGAGACTTACAATCCTAGTGGAAGGGGATGCAGTCAACTTCTTTACAAGGCAGCAGGAGAGAGAGTGAAGGAGGAACTTCCAAACGCTTATAAAACCATCAGATCTCATGAGAACTCACTCACTATCAGAACAGCCTGGGGGAAACCACACCCCTCCCTTGATCCATGGGGATCACAGGTCCCCCCCTCAACACGTGGGAATTATGATTTGAAATGAGATTTGGATGGGGACACACAGCAAACCATATCAACCAAGAATCCCATCTCTGCCGAAGCTGTCCTTAAAAAATGAGAGATAAATTAAGAAATTCCCAGGTAAACAAAAGCTGAGGAGTTTTGTTTTGTTTTTTTATCACTAAAACTGCCCCGCAAGAAATGCTCACAGAAGCCATGCAAAGTGAAATAAAATGACACTAAGCAGTAACGTTAAGCTATATAAAGAAATAAGGATCTCAATAAAAGTGAATATATTAGCAATTATAAAACTAGTATTATTGTAACAATGGTTTGTAACTCCACTTATTATCTGCATGACTTAAGAAACTAATACATTTTTAAATTATTACTCAAAAACTAGTATTATCATAACTTTGGTTTATAATTCCATGTTTTGTTTCCCATATGATTTAAGAAACAATACACTTAAAAGAATTGTTAGCTTATGTTTTGGGGCATACAATATATAAAGGTATAATTTTATGACATCAGTAACAGAAAGGGGTAGGGATAGAGCTTTACAGGAATGGAGTTTTTGTATGTTAGTCAAGCAAGCTGGTATACATTTAAGTTAGTGTTACAACTTTAGAATGGAATCCTCATAGTAACCACAAAGAAAATAGCTATCAAATGTACACAAAACAAAATGAGAAAGAAATTTAAACATTTCACTACAAAAAGAAATCAACTAACAAAAAAAGACAATAATGCAGAAGGCAAGGAACAAAAAAGCTATAAGGCATGTAGAAAACAGTAAATCCCTCATCAGTGCCTACTTTAAATGTAAATGGATTAAACTCTCCAATCAAAAGATGGAGATTGACAGAACAGATTTAAAAAAACATGATCCAACTATATGCTGTCTACAAGAGACTCTAGATCCATAGACACATATATATTCAAAGTGAATGAATGGAAAAAGATATTCCGACCGGGCATAGTTGCTCACATTTCTGATCCCAGCACTCTGGGAGGCCGAGGTGGGAGGACTCCTTAAGTCCAGGAATTCAAGACTAGCCTGGGCAACACAGTAAGACCTCATCTCTACAAAATAAAATTTAAAAATTAGCCAGATGTCGGGCCAGGCGCCCTGGCTGACACCTTTAATCCCAGCACTTTGGGAGGCCGAGGCGGGCGGATCACCTGAGGTCAGGAGTTTGAGACCAGCCTGGCCAACATGGTGAAACTCCATCTCTACAAAAAATAAAAAAATAATAATGTAAAAAAAAAATTAGCCAGATGTGGTGGCACGAACCTTTAGTCCCAGCTACTTGGGAGGCTGAGCCAAAAGGATCACTTGAACTCAAGAGGTTGAAGCTGCAGTGAGCTGTGATCACACCAGTGTGTTGCAGCCTGGGTGACAGAGACTCTGTCTCAAAACAAATAAACAAAGATATGCATGCAAATAGTAATCAAGAGAGCAGGGATAGCTATACTAATATCCAACAAAATAGACTTTAAATCGAAAAAGGCACCGGGTGTGGTGGCATGCTCTTGTAATCTCGGCTATCCAGGACGCTGAGGCAGGAGAGTCACTTGATGCTAGGAGTTTGAGACCAGCCTGGGCAACATAGTGAGACCCTGTCTCTACAAAAAATTTAAAAACTAGCAGAGTTATAATGGTACACATCTGTAGCTCTAGCTACTCGGGAGGCTGAAGCAGGAGATCTCTTGAGCCCAGGAATTCAAAGTTACAGTGAGCTATGCTAGCACCACTGCACTCCAGCCTGGGTGACAGAATGAGACTCCATCTGTAAAAATAAAAAATAAGAGACAAAAAAGGACATTATATATTAATAAAAGAGTCAATACAATAAGAAGATGTAACAGTTATAAACATTTACACACGTGATTACAGACCATCAAAATATATGAAGCAAAAACTTCATATATTGAAGGGAGAAACAGAAAGTTCCATAGTAGTATTTGGAAACATCAACAACCCCCTCTTAATAATGAAAAGAACAACCAGACAGAAGTAAGGAAACAGAGGACTTAACACAATAAACCAACTAGACCTAACAGACATAACTAGTCACTCTACCCAATTTTCTGCTCAAGTATGTATGGGACATTTTCCAGGACAGACCATGTGTTAGGCCACAAATTGAGAAAAAACGTGGCATGTGCACACAATACAGTATTATTTTGCCTGTAGATGAAAGAAAATTCTGACACGTTACAACATGGATGAACCTTGAGGACATTATGTTAAATGAAATGCAAGCCAGTCACAACAAGGCAAATACCACTTGACTCCACTTATATGAGGTACCTAGAGTAGGCAAAATCAGACAGAAAGTAGAATGGTGTCTGCCAGGGGCTGGGGGGAGGAGGGGAATGGGGAGTTATTGTTTCACGACTTTTTAAAAGGAAAAGAGTTCTGGAGATGGATGGTGGTGCACAACAATGCAAGGAATACATTTAATCCTACTGAACTGCACATTTAAAAATGATTAAGATGTACGTTTTATTATATGTGTTTTACCAAAATAAAATAACTTGGGGAAAAAAAGCTATAGAGTGTATTTATAATATGAAAACTGAAATGGCCTAGATGTTTCATGGGCAACTGGTTCAAAAATATTCATAGGCCAGACACCGTGGCTCACGTCTGTAATCCTAGCACTTTGGGAGGTCAAGGCAGGAGGCTTGCTTGAGCCCAGGTGTTCAAGACCAGCCTGGGCAACGTGTCAAAACCCCATCTCTACAAAAGATACAAAAATTAGCCAGGCGTGGTGGCACATATCTATAGTCTCAGCCACTTGTGGGGGCTGAAGCAGGAGGATCCCTTGAGCCCAATGCGGGGGATGGAGGTTGCAGTGAGCCGAGATTTCGCCACTTTACTCCAGCCTGGGAGACAAAGCAACACTCCATCTCAAAAAAAGAAAAAAATCCCTAAGGCACACCACTGTGCAGCCTTTAAAAACTATGTTTTCAAAAATATTTCATGACACAGAAAAGTAATTGTACACACATACACACACACAGAGTGAAAAAAGAATATAGAATAGTATATAAAGCATAATCCCAATTGTATATAAAAATATTAAATATATTGTTTGTGTGTGTGTGTGTGTGTGTGTGTGTGTGTATAACAGTGATTAACCAGCTCAACTAACAGTATGGTACCTGATTCTATTTATAAATATTTTTAAATAAATATTAAGTATATACTTTTTTCTTTATTTTCCAAACAGCCTGCACTCAATACACAGTGGAAGAATAAATGCCGATTTTTAAGTCAAAGGGATTGCATTCAGTGTTGGCTGGGGTGAGAGGAGGCTGCTTCCTCACCCTGCAGCAAGGAACGCACACAGGTCCAGCTGTTCTACAGGGCAATCTGGAAAGACCTCTCTTTTGACCCAGAAACTCTACTTCTGGAAAGCTCTCCTAGGGAAATCATTAAGAACAGGCACAAAGACCATGCTGACAGGGTACTCATCACAGCCTTGTGTATAACAGTGCAAAGCTGAAAACCACCTACACGTCCAAAACTAGAGGCTTTGGTTAAATAGATTATACGTCATCCATATCATGAAATGTTATACAGCTGCTTAAATGTTACAGAAATGTATCTACTGTCATGGAAAGTGTTTACAATCTATAGTGAAGTAGAAAAAGCAGGTCACAAAGAGTATATGTGGTAGAATCCCACTTTTATAAAAAAAAAAAATTCACACATATAGGAGGTGTAGAGAAGATCTGGAAGGAAATGAACTAGAGTGTTAACAGCAACTGCCTTGAGTAGATGGAGTAATGGATATCTTTATGTTCTTTTGATTAGTCTACATTTCCAAATCTTATTCAAAACACATGTATTTTGTCTATATTAAGAACAATAAGGCCGGGTGCGGTGGCTCACGTCTGTGATCCCAGCACTTTGGGAGGTCGAGGTAGAAGGATCGCTTGTGTTCAGGAGTTTGAGACCAGCCTGGGCAACATGGCAAAACCTCATCTCTAGAAAAAAAACCAAAAAATTAGCCAGGCAGGGTGGTACACACCTATAGTCCCAGCTGAGGTGGAAGCATCGCTTGAGCCTGGGAGGCAGAGACTGCAGTGAGCTGAGATCACACCAGCTTGACAACAGAGAGATGCCCTGTTTCAAAAAAGTAAATACATAATAAATTTTTATAAAGAACAATAACATAAAATTGTGGGGGATGGAACCAGGGACAGCTAGAAGCATTGCTGGCTAGCTCAGCTAAGCAGCGTGGCAGGTAAGGCCTCAGGGACAAGAAGGGCAAGGCCATCACAGCCACCTGCTGCTTCCAGCCTCAGCTGTCCATGAGATCTGACTATTCAAATCCCCTTCCACTGACCTTGGATTTATATATTCAAAGCATCTTCCCATTTTGTCTTATTTAGTCTTCTTAGTACTCTTCTGAGAATATTTTAGCTCTGTTTTGTAGATAAGAAAAGCAAGACTTAAATCACTCACAAATCACAGAACACAATCAAGGCTGAGCAGGTTATCTCACACCAGAATCGCATCAACCCTATCCTCACAATGGGTGATTAGGCTCCCACTGAGAGGCAGCTTGGTAAAGTGGAGAGTATGGATGCTGGAGTCCACAGGCCTTGCTTTGAATCCCATCTCAAGTCTGAAAAGCTTTCTCTCAACCCCTCTGCAGGGAATGATAATCCTAGGGTCTGGGATTGTTCTCAGGATAAGTGCAATCACATAGATAAATCACTCTCCATCAGCGCTCAATAAATGCTCAGGCACACGGAGCCCCCACCTCCCAGGGCAGCTGAGCTCTCCGGCAGCTGTGAGGTTAAAAACTGGCCTCCGTAAATGGGACTAACGTTAAACTTCACGCAGTTTCCAATGCCCAGCTCTGCCCTGTCCCTGAGGCCAAAACAGACCGAGTCTTCCTTCCTCCAAGAGTCCTCCACACAGGAAAGGCCTGCTCCTCCACCCCTGGAGGCTGCTCTACCCCAAAAAGCTCCGTTCCTCCAGTGCTGATCGGCCTCACGCGGTCTGGTCCCAAAGTCATCTCCAGTCTGCAGCAACCCTCTCACAGAGCAGTCACCGGGCTCCTCCTCGATTTTCCCTTCTCTTCTTCCCTGCAGGGGCCACCTCAAAGAAGAAAATAAAGAGCCCTGGGCCTATTTGATGAAAGGGCTTCTATTTGGAGGAGCCACTGCTGTGGACATCTGTCATGGACACTGCCTGTCCTCTGATCCCCCCAGTGGGACCAGCTCCTCTTCACCATGGCTTTCGTTCGGGGCCTAAGCCAGTCACAGGTCATGTCGCTGGTAACTGGATCAAGGATGAGAATGTGATCCAGTAAGACACAAGAAGAACCCAGGCAAGATGTCTGCGGATCACACCCAGGAGAATGAGAGTCTGGAGCTGCTCCACTCACCTGGGGCCTGAGATGGGCAGCGACAGGAGGAGAGGGGACCATGAAACAGGGAGGAAATATCCATGTCTTTGAGCCCCGAATCCAGCTGCCACTGAAGTCAGCTGGGGTTGGGTTTTCTTTCACCTACAGCTGAAAAGGCCCTAATGCACAGATCCTGGCAGAAACCAGAAAGTAGGTCTGCAGCTGGCTTGGGCAGTCAGCAGTGCATACGTTTACCCCTCTGCATATGCCTCAGGCAGGAGCTTAGGCCCTGCCCTCAGAAAGCCCTGTAGGATGTAGTTGCTGTGGCTGACATGGATTTGCACCGCCCCCTCCGTCCACTCTGTGAAGAAAGCACACACGCTCACTCCATCTGCCTGCCAAGCATCTGGCCGGGGCTGGGCAGAGGGGATGACGTGCGTAGCTTCTCCAGCTGCCCCTGACTTCTGGGTACTTCGCATCCTCAAACATCAGCAACAACTTTCCCTTCCCTAAGCCATGCTCCAGGCCTCTGATCTTCATTTGATCTTCCCCTAAAGTTCCTCCCACCTTAAATGTATGGATCCCAGGTCCCATTCCCTGATGGCCAAACCCTCTGCCTGACAAAGAAGACCCACTAAGGCACCGATGTGTTCACAGAAGAAAGTGGCCTCTCCCTCCCCATAACCAGATGTTGCTACCTGGGCATCTGACGGGGCCTATCCAATTGTGGTCAAACCCAAGGGATACATAAGAATAAAAATAACACATTTTTTGATCTGCCTGGGGTGCTAAGTGCTTTACATGAATACATTCCTGGCAACAACCCTTAAGGTAGATATTATTGTCTCCATTTACAGATGAGAAAACAGACCCAGTGGGGTAAAAATAATTTGCCCAAAACCTTTTAACTAGTAAGTGACAAAGCCAGAGGAGGTCAAACCTGGACAGTCTGACCCCAAAGCCCCATGCTCTTAACCACTGCGTCAGAAGAGCAGCTTCTACCCCAGGAGCAGGAAGGAACAGAGAAGGTAAAGGAACTCTGTAAAGCGCCTGACACGGTGCCACCTCCCCCACCTGGGCACAGAGGTCACTCGGCTTGACAGAAAAGTTTCCTACCAAGAAACATCTCCACGTCTTGGTCCTGCCCTGGATTGTATGACATAGGGCAAGTCCCTCCTCCTCTTCGGTACAGGCTCCCATACTGGGAAATAAAATGTCTGCATGGAAGATGACTGTGCAGGCCCCATTTACTCTCCAGTCCTCTGCTTCATGCTGTGCAATCCAGAAAGGAAGTTAATTCCCCTGCTGTCTCCAGACCCCATTTTTTAAATTTTAAATTTTAAATTTTTCAGTTTTAAAATTTTATTTTAATAAAAAGAGAACTGTTCGCTTTGTGTCTTCTATTAATTATGTTTCTGTTTATATAGCAAAGACAGGTGCTTATTTTAGTCTAGGTACATAGAAAAGAAAGCCACAGAGAATGCTGAGAAAGCAAGTAGCCCTGCTACAGAAGGCAGCCAGGCAGGCATGAGCAGGGCAGGAGAGGGCTCCCCCTGACACACATACACCAGGAACGTCAGGTGACCATCAGGTGATGGTCAGGCAGTTGTTAGCTGTTTCTCTAAAATAATAATTGGTAGCAGCCCGCATCAGGAAAAGGTACTCTCCCAATAGATAGAAGAAACTCGAAACTGGTGATCAGTAGCTTCCCAACAAGTTCTCAGGAATTGGGCGAGTGCTCTCAAGCATGCGCACCAAGAGGCAAAATGGCAGCGTGTAACGAGTATATCACCTTCCTCTAGGAGTGGGCTCAAGCATGCGCACCAAGAGGCAAAATGGCGGCGTATAACGAGTATATGACCTTCCTCTAGGAATGCTAGATTGGCAAAGGAAAAACGCCTTCAGTGAGCATGCGTACAACTCCAGTTGTTTCTCACTATTCTGTTCTAATGTACTGTGCTATGACAACATCAAATATGATTGACTCTGAATGGGTGTGTCCCAGGAGGCATCAGAGAAGCCAGCAATATGAGCTTGAAGGACAGAACTTACAGGAGGAAACCTAGCAAGGGTGAGGCATTAAGGTAGAGGAACCAAGGGCAGGAGTACAAAGCTAGGGTATTCTCAAGCGACCTGAATGTTTTCTCCCCAAAGAAACCTTACCTGTCCCAAGCAGGTTCCAGTCCATGTGGCAACACAGAAGAGCATTTAGGAATGTGGCGTCAGACTGAGACCCCCTTCTGCCAGTCAGAAACTCCCTTCTGCCACTCAGAGGAGAACAAGGGCCCTGGAGCCAGTCTCTGAGGTCAAGTCCTGGCTCAACCACTTCCTAGCTGTAGGACCCAGGGCAGGTTTACCTAACCTCCCTGTGCCCCAGGTTTCTCTTCTGTAAAATGGAAAGAATAATGGTGTTTACCTCATAATAAAGACTGAATGAAGGCCGAGTGCAGTGGCTCACGGCTGTAATCCCAACACTTTGGGAGGCCGAAGTGGGCGGATCACCTAAGATCAGGAGTTCAAGACCAGCCTGGCCAACATGGTGAAACCCTGTCTCTACTGAGAAGATACAAAAATTAGCTAGGTGTGATGGCGCATGCCTATAATCCCAACTACTTGGGAGGCTGAGGCAGGAGAATCACTTGAACCCAGGAGACAGAGGTTGCAGTGAGCCGAGACTGCATCATTGCACTCCAGCCTGGGCAACAGAGTGACACTCCATCTAAAAAAAAAAAAGAAAGAAAGAAAAACAGTGAATGAGATACTGGGATAAAGGGCATCACACCTGGCACACAGGAATCTCTCAGTACACTGCGGCCACTGCTGCACTTCCGCATAACCTCACCTTGTCTCATTTCTCTCCTCTGTAAATTCAGGGTTTGGAGAGTTAAAGAGACAGGATATCCCCTAATATGGTGCTGGCCCACAGGAGGTTCTGGGAGCTGAATGGTGCAGGCTTCCAGTTCCCAATCAGCAAAGGCTAACATTGCCTGGCGGAAGGAGGGACTCTATCTGAAAGCCCTGATCAACTCAGACCTCAGGTCACCAGAGAAAAGTTGAAGTGACAAAGAAAATGTGCAGGTTAATGCAGTGTGCAGAGAGCATGGGGAGGGACCAATATTCAGAGAAACCCCTGGCAGCAGCCTCCCCTTAAAAATCTTCAGGGACCTTGGTGAAGAAAGAAAAGCCAAGAATATTCCTACACAGAGCTAGGACCGAGGGCCTCTTGAACTCCTCAGAGAATAGGCCTGTCTCTGGGCATCTCCATGAATCTGGCTGGCAATTGCACTGTTGGTACAAGTCACTTCTAGTCCCCCACGCCCCACCCAACACTCAGCTCTTCAGCTGACATTGACATTGGCTCACTATGTGCCGGCACTGTGGAAGCATTTTGTGTGTACTATCTCATGCGTCCTCGTGATCAGCCAATGAGAGCTTGATGGTCAGGGAAACGGGGGCAGAGAGAGGCTAAGGAACATGCACAAGGCCCCAGAGCCAGTATGTGACAGACAAAGAGTAGGACCCAGGGAGATGATCAGGGCCGGTGCCCATAACCATCCCTCTACACTGCCTCTCACCTGCCCACCAGGATCTCTGGGGCCTGGAGCCCCCAGAATGCCGGCCACTTCCTCTAGGCAGAAGTGACCCTTCCCTCTCCCAGTACACATGTGACTCTACCTGTACTCACGGAAGTCAGAAACTAGCCAGAGCCAGGTCTCCCGTGAGCCAGCAGGTGTCCCAAGAGCCAATGCCACAACCTCATGGGTAGGGGGCCCACTGCTGACCATATATCACCCAGGGCCAGGCTCAGGGACCAAGTCGCCTGTCCTCCTTGCCCACCTTTCATGGCAGCCACAAGACTGAGCGGGCAGTGCCACCTGTAGACAGCCTGTCTCCATTTAACTATCTCAGAACCAATCCTAGGACATGGGCTCTGGGCAGGCCCTAAAGCGACCTCCAACCACCACCTAGCAAGCCAACTCCTGGTACAACCCCACCAGGCCCCAAAGCAACTGGGCAGGTGGAAATTGCCAGATGACACTTTGTTCTCCTTCCAGAATACTGTTGCTGGCCACACACTCACACAGCTCCTGAGGCACGTGAGGTTACTGGGTAAGCGTCAGGGAAAGAAGAGCGTGGCCATGTGGCACAGACCCCAGCAATCCCGATAGCTCAGACAGATGCAAACAAAAGCCAAATGCTGCCAGGACCCCAGAGGCAGCCTCAAAGGAGCGTGCCCATTAAACCACCAGAGTGCCCTGTCAAAAGCAACGGCATTTTTTCCTAGCCCACAGTGACATTTAGAAGATTAATGAGATGAGCCTGGCAGTACTCAAGGGTCCCCAGGGAACTGGGTGAATACATCATCCCCGTCATAAAGATCTTAAGAAGTGTGCCTTGGGCTGGGTCTTTGTTCAGCACTGCATATGACAACTGAGTCAGATGGGCTGGACCACCTGTAGCCCCCACATCTCAGCCAGAAAGCGCGGCCAGCACACAATGGCCAGCTCATGACTGTTCTGCAGGGGCAAGCCACCTAGGGCCCTGGCCTCTGCCAGCCACAGTCAGTCACCAGACATGGTTTCAACAGCAGACGGCTGAAGGACAGGAGCCACTCCAGATAATCCACTTCTTGCTGTGGCCTTAACAAGTCCCATTCAAACTGTCCCTTTTCCTCTAGGAAGCCTTCCTGGCCCTGCTGGCCTGTAGTGACCTCTCCCTGTTACCAATCCCTAGCTTGTACCATTTGCTGCCCTGTTTGGGGTTGAGATTTTAAAATTTCTATGCAGCATTTAGAATGTGCTAGGAACTACATCAAATGCTTTACATACATTATTTGACTTAATCCTGCTAAGAGCCCCATGAAGTGGGTGTGATTATGCCTGTGACAGATTGAGGAAGCGGGGGCTGGGAATGGTCCAATCGTCCATGTGTCCTGTGCTTCCAGACATTTTCTTCCCATGAGATTGCATTCTCTCACACTAGAGTGCAAACTGCTTCACGGCAGTGAGATATTTACACGTTCTTCTAGTCCCTGAATAGGTGCAGAGTTAACCAAGAGAATACTGATTGCTAGTGATTGCTGCGTGTCAACCCATTAGCCTTCATTAACCCAGAGGCGGCATTAATGAATAAAAACACCATCGGCCATGTGGCCAACTGACCATATGATTCGAATCCCTATAGATGCTGTGCAGAATTTGAATTACCAAGAAAGGTCCCCGCTGAAGTTGCATATTGCTTATCAAGAAACTTTGCTGAAATGTTTTTCCTTCATCCCCTTCAGTGACAGCTGATGGCCACTGGCTCAGAGGAACAAAGGCCTGCTGGGCTTAACATGACCCAGCACGTGCAGCGGGGTGGCCCCAGCAGCTTTGCTGGGAACTGTCAAATTCGTCACCAGCCAAGGGCCAGGGGTCAAACAGGCAGCTCCCAGGAGGCGCTGCTGGCTCCAGGGCACAGGACACTCGGGGTAGAAGGCAGGGGCCTCACCTTTGGTAGCATAGGCTTCTGCAATCACCCGCAGCCTGTAGGCGGGGGCAGCTGTCAGCGGCAGGTCGTCCAGGCCCACCCGGGCATAAATGTTCAGAGCTTCTTTATAATCACCTTCCACATAATTCAACTTGGCCATGATCAGATTGGATTCTTGTAGGAATTCTGACTAGAAGGAAAAGGAGAGACAGAAAAGCATTTTCCTACAATATTAGGCATGATGCCTCAGAGCCCGGCCAGCTGTTGCCCTAAAACCCCACAGCTCCCCACACAACTGCTTGGATGTGAATGTTCTGACCAGTATTATCCACAATAGCCAAATAGTGGAAACAACCCAAATGTCCATCAAAATGTGGGCTGGCCATAAAATGGAGTATTACTCAGTTGTAGTAAAGAATGACGTACTGTTATGTGTTACCACATAGATGAACCCCAAAAACGTGATGCCAAGTGAAAAAGCCAGTCACAAAAGGCCACATATTGTATGCTTCCCTGTGTATGAGATGTCCAGGATAGTCAAATCCAGAGTTAGAAAACAACAGATTAGTCTTGGCTAGGAATGGGAGGTGGTGCTAATGGTTACGGGGTTTCTTTGGGAGGTGATGAAAATGTTCTGGAATTGATTGTGGTGATGGTTGCATACTTCATGAATATACTAAAAATCACTGCATTGGACACTCTGAATGGGTGAATTGCATGACATGTGAATTACAATCTGATAAAGCTGTTGCAAAAACCAAATCAAAATAAAAACCCTGCAGCTCCCCTCAGGCCCATGGCTGGGCTGGGCTGGGCCAGCTGGGATGCTTCCTAAGTTCAACATACAAGCACCTGACTCAAAGGAAGCTGCCCAGACATCCTGGTGGGTCCTGCCATGACACCAAGATGCACCACAACACTGTAACCCAAATCATCAAGGAGAACCTTCCCAAATGGATGCGAACATCAGGACTTGCTTGCTTTCCAGGACGAAGTTTCTCACTGAGCCACTGAAGTTTGTAAACTGAGGTGACCTGGTCCCCTCCCCAGAGGCTGAGGGCTGGAAGTTCTCTGTGGGCCCCCCTTCCTCCCAGTCATCAAGGCTGGTCTGGCCAGTCCCCCATTCCCCAAAGCCTCATCATTGCCCTCCTCCCTGACCCGTCCCCCAGCACCTAGGGAGAGAACAGGCCACCCTGCCACTATATTAGGAAACAGATTTATCTTCCTTGGCCAGACCTTCTCTTCAGAGCCCAAGCTGTTCAAAGCTGAGTTTTTTGCTTACAGAAGCACACCATGAAACTGCACTATTTACACTGTAACCTAGAGCTTTGATGGGTGGACAGCATGGCGCAGGCAGCCAGGTACACATGTTACAGCAGCTATCTCAGCCAAGGTCATCGGCTTCCAGGCATTTCTTGGAAGAGAGCAGGGACATCAGGCAGCACTGGAGAGGATGGCGGAGTGGACAAGGAGGGCTGATGGGAGCAAAAGCGTTTATGGGTGGCCCAAGGGAGATGTGCCAGAGGAATCTGAATTATGTCTGGAGACAGAGAAAAGAGAATTACGTCTGGAGACTTAGAAAAGAGAAAAAAAGCAACCAGGCCAGGTGCGGTGGCTCACACCTGTAATCCCAGCACTTTGGGAGGCTGAGGCAGGCAGATCACTTGACACCGGAAGTTCGTGACCAGCCTGGCAACATGGCAAAACCCCATCTCTACTAAAAATACAAAAATTAGCGGGGCATGGTGGCAGGCACCTGTAATCCCAGCTGCTCAAGAGGCTGAGGCACAAGAATTCTGGAACCCAGGAGGCAGAGATTGCAGTGGCCAAGATCATGCCACTGCACTCCAGCCTGGGCAACACAGCGAGATTCCATCTCAAAAAACATAAAAGCATCCACCGCAGGGGTTCTCCACCCAGGTTAGGGACAAGCCAGGCTTGGGTATTTTGAAAACATTTCCTAGGACATTCTGAGAAGTCATCCCCCCTTCCCCAAGCTTCTAGCATCTGAGAACCATTGGATTAAAGGCAAACTGAAGGAGGAGGGGGAGTGAGGAGTTAGCATTAATGGACACATCACAAGAGGTTCTGTTTGGGAAGATGCAAAGAGTCCTGGAGATGGAGGGTGCTGACAGCTGGGAGCGACAATGATAATGTACTTAATGCCACTATACTGTACACTTACAAAGAGCTATAATATTAGGTTGTATGTTATGTATATTTTACCAAAGGGAAAAAAAAACGGTTAATAAAAGCAAACTGAAGAGGCAGGTGGAGAAAAAGCTTGAAGAAAATTGCACGCCTAGAGGCACAGTTTGGACACAGTGGGAAAGCCTCGCTGGACGAGTCTGGTCTGCATGGAAGCACAGGAAACAGGTTGGCCAGGGCGCCTCGGCTGTCTGGGCAGTGGGACGACAGCCCAACACGGTGCTGGGGGCCACCTTGCTCACAATAAGAACCATTTTCTTTCCTTGAATCAGAAGCCAGATGTCCTGACTCCTAGTCCAGGACTCTTTCCATCCCACTACATGGCTGGCTGGCTCTGGTCTTCCCAGACTCAGTTCACTCAAGACAAGCTGGACTTAAGCTCAAGGAAAGAGAACGTTTCACATTAGCTGAAGTGAGCGGGACAGCACACCCACGCAAAAGATGTGTGGCTTTGGAACATTCTTTATAAGATGGAGGAAGCTGAAAAACAGCAATGGGAGAAAAACTCTCCAGGTAGAACCAATAACACAGCAAGAAATGATGTGTATCCAGTGCTATACAGCTTTGAAAGAATTTCTCCATCTGAGCCTCAAAACAGTCCTGGGCTAAGTAGGCCTGCAGCTGAGAAACATGGAGCTCAGATAGGTTAAGTAATTTCTCAAGATCACACAGCTTATAAATCCAGAACTGGACTCAAACTGAAGCATTTTAATTTGAATTAAATTCAATGGCTGGGTGCAGTGGCTCACGCCTGTAATCCCAGCACTTTGGGAGGCCAAGGCGGGTGGATCACCTGATATCAGGATTTAGAGAACAGCCTGGCCAACACGGTGAAACCCCATCTCTACCAAAAATACAAAAATTAGCCAGGCACAGTGGCTCATGCCTATAATCCCAGTACTTTCGGAGGCCGAGGCGGGCAGATCACGAGGTCAAGAGATCGAGACCATCCTGGCCAACATGGTGAAACCCCGTATCTACTAAAAATACAAAAAAAATCAGCTGGGCATGGTGGTGCGCGCCTGTAGTCCCAGATACTCAGGAGGCTGAGGCAAGAGAATCTTGAACCCGGGAGGTGGAGGTTGCGGTGAGCCGAGGTCGCACCACTACACTCCAGCCTGGCGCCTGGTGACAGAGTGAGACTCTGTCTCAAAAACAAAAAAAACAAAAAAAACAAAAATTAGCTAGGTGTGGTGGCACGTGCCTGTAGCCACAGCTCCTCAGGAGGCTGAGGCAAGAAAATCGCTTGAACCTGGGAGGTGGCGGTTGCAGTGAGCCGAGATGGCGCTGTGGCACTCCAGCCTGGGCAACAGAGCAACACACTGTCTCAAAATAAATAAATAAATAAATAATAAAATAAATTCATGTGCTTACTACCTCGCTGCATTGTAGGGGATAGAAAGCAAAACCTATCAGCACCTGGTGAAATGAAAGGGGAATTTTTCAAGATGAAGTTGTGGAGGGTAGACAGGGGAAAGAAACGAGCCAGATACCTCCCCTCACACCTCCTGGCAGACTCACACTTGAGTCTGGCTAGCAATCACTGTGAGCTGTGGCCCACTTGCCTGCTGTCCCTCCACCCTCTCCTGCTAATCAAGACCTGCCACCTGTGTCCCCAGATCAAGACCTACCCCTGTGTCCACCTGTGTCATCATCTTATCGCCATGTCATATGTTAAGAACATACAACATGGAGACAGGGTTTCGCCATGTTGGCCAGGCTGGTGTTAAACTCCTGGCCTCGAGTGATCTGCCACACACCAAAGTGTGGCATGCCCCTTACAGAGAAATTGACTGGGGAAAGAGACCTGGTTTTTGAAGCCCAAATGCCATAGGAAGTCCTTAGGCACCTGGGCACCCTATGAGGGGCTTCATGTTTTTGCATTTTTGACCTCGCCGGCCACCCCCTAGGGGCCTGGGGTGGGGTCCCTATGTAGAGGTGACGCTCTCCAGCCACCTTCTAGGGGCCTGGAGCTGTGTCCCATGCAGACAACATACACAGAGACCATTTTGAAAGCAGCTCTCTATCAGGGTTTCCAGAAGCATGTTGCTGCACCACTGACCAACACCTAACTTACTTAAAGGTTGCCCAAACCCTCCGTTGCAACAGGGCCGAGGAGATGCCAGATGACCAAGAAGAGGAACAACTCAAAATGAAAGCTCACAGGCTTAGAGCATGCAGGAGCTGGGAAGGTCCAAGCTCACCCCTCTAAGAGCCCACCCCATTCAAACCTACAGAAACTGAGCTTCAGAGAGGCGAGTAACCTCCCCAGGGTCACTCAGCAAGTCAGGAGCAGGCTCAAGTTTGCAGTACAGATATGAAAGGTAAACCCAAGGAAAACATGGCTTCCCAGGGGGAAGCGTGCACACGCAGACAAGAATAACGACCAAAAACAGAGCCCCAGAGGATTCCAAGACAGGAAGAGAAGAAAAATAAAAAAGACATCATCAAAATTAAAAGGAAACAGAAGTCAGAGCTCCAGAAGTTCACCAAAGACTATCCTCAGTGGGAAATACATCCTGGGGAAATAAGAAGGGGGGTCCTGGGGAAGACAGGCAGGATGGAGGAGGCTGCAGATAGCCATCTGAACTAGGGGAAGCATCTGGAGTCAGGGGACCTGGGGGCCACCTGGAGGGGAAGAAGGGCCGGGTGGGAAGAGATGACCCCCATGAAAAGCAGAAGGAACTGAATGGGGAGTCCCAAGAAATAAAGAAGGAAAGCCACGTGAGAGGGAAAGGAAACCTGGGTATAAGGAGACCAGAAAACAGAGTGGACAGATAGGGGGCAATGCCTAAGATTCCCTGTGCCAGAGGGTGAGGGTCCTTGCTCAGGTGCAGGGAAGTTCCTGGCCCCCTCCCAACTGTGACACCAGGCCTGCTGGCACCAGTTTGGAACCCCCCATAGCTCTGGGCCACAGTGGCCTGTTACATTCATGAGCAGGAAACTGTGTGTTGAGTACCCCTTCTGATGAACTCCTCTCTTTTCTAGAACTGAGTAACATATCAGGTTAAGCTCTGGATTTATAGGAGAGCTTCAGTTCAAGCATCTGAGAGATAAATGGCATTGTGCAGGACGGCATGTCATTGAACACTCTCATCAGAGAGACCCTATTGGGCCAGAAGCCCCCACAGTGGTCAGCCAGCCTAGAGATTAGTGCATCCACCCAACAGGGAGCTAGCCCACTTCTAAGAAGACAAGCCATGCCGGTGTGCAGGTGAGCCTCAAATGTCATCCGGCTTGACCCTGAGCACCCTTCTAAACCACACACTGTCCAGAGGCCCACCGTACCTTAAGGTTCCCTCGGTCCAGGGCGGCGGTCAGATGCTTGCGGACCTCAGTCAGCTGGGGCTTGGGGCCCCGGGGACTTGCCCCCTGCCTCAGGGGGTGTTCCTTCAGGTACTGCTCCAGCTTTGACTCCCCGAGAAGAAGCTCTGCCATGTCATCTACAAAAACAAAATGAGAAGCCAGATGGGAGGAAGGAATGGCCTGCATGTGGAACCCCCACCATGGGACCCCAGAACCACCAGACCCCGAGGCTCCAGGCCCCCAGCAAGGTCCTTCTGGAATGTCGTAGCCTTCATAGGGTCTAGGTGGGCACCACTTCATAGTGAATTTAGTTCATTAAAAAAATATCCCAGTAGCACGTACTCACACAGGTGTTGGCTCAAGCACTCAGTCATTTCTTTGCCAGTAGATACATATTAACATGGACAGAGTTCAAGTTCAGTAGGAAAAAAACAAAGGTGTCTTATGATGTATTCGGTATAATCTTTATAAAACACATACAAGGTCGGGCACGGGGGCTCATGCCTGTAATCTCAGCACTTTGGGAGGCCGAGGCAGGCGGATCACGAGGTCAGGAATTCAAGACCAGCCTGGCCAACATGATGAAACGCCACCTCTACTAAAAATACAAAAATTAGCTAGGTGTGTTTGTACATGTCTGTAGTCCCAGCTATTCGGGAGGCTAAGGTGGGAGAATCGCTTGAACCCGGGAGGCGGAGGTTGCAGTGAGTCGAGAAGGCGCCATTGTACTCCAGCCTGGGTAACAGAGTGAGACTCCATCTCAAAACACACACACACACCCCAGTGTTATGTATTTTCATGAGTGGCACAATGAAATCCCCGAGCTCTTCTGTTGTCTGTACAGCCAGATCATAAAATGAGTCTGTGTCAAAATGACCTGAATGCAAGTCTATATTCCTGCAGAATAAGAGTGTTAGTCTGTTTCTGTCTAAAAGTCAAAACTATACAGATATCTGGGAATGCCTGCATGAAGCTTTTTAAAACTCCGGAGAGCACACTACTTATGGTTATAACTTGTTGATGTCTACATTGGCTTAATTCAAATGAAAAGCTACCTCCAGGAGCAGCTCTTTGGAATCCACACCCACCCCCCAGATTGTTCTGAATAAACCCAGAATAACTCAGACTGGCCTAAGCATGGTCTATTTTTCTGGGATGGGACAGAACATAATTATATTAAAAAATAAAATCAGTTTTCAAAAGTCTGAAAGGACATATCTTGAGCCCATGATAGTAGTTACAGCTGGGATGCTGGGGAGGGACCTCCACTGGGGTTGGTGGCAAAAAAATTGACTTTAGTTTTGTCTTTAACATACTGGTCCTAAAAACAAAAATAGATCTGCTTATTATATAAGCAATCTAAAATTAATTCAAAAAGTCATCACCGAGGACCCCCTAAGACTCTGGGTGGTCAGCCCACCAAAGGCCAAGAGCTAAAACAAAAGCCTTTTGTACATGCTCTCAGCAGTCGGCCCAAAACTGCTGAATCTATAGGTGTTATCAGTGCTCTATGTACTGGGAACCCTAAAATAACCTTTTAGAGATGAGACCTAGAGTCCTGGGAGGAGCCAAGTAACACTTAAACAGGGCTGAGTTCAGTTACTGAACTCAATAATTCATTAGACGTCCAAGAACAAAAAGGAAATATGGCCGGGTGCAGTGGCTCACACCTGTAATCCCAACACTGGGAGGCTGAGGCAGGCGGATCACCTGGGTTCAGGAGTTTGAGACCAGCCTGGCCAACATGGTGAAACCTTGTCTCTACTAAAAATACCAAAAAAAAAAAAAAAAAAAAAAAAAAAAATAGCCAGGCATGGTGGTGTGTGACTGTAATCCCAGCTCTTAGGGAGGCTGAGGCAAGAGAATCACTTGAACCCAGGAGTGGAGGTTGCAGTGAGCCAAGATCACGTCACTGAACTCCGGCCTGGGCGACAGAGCAAGACTCTGACTAAAAAAAAAGAGGAAATCAGGCAGGGCCACAGCAGCATCCAACACTGGAAGACAGGGTACACCAGGTACAAAGTGCGACCCCAGTGTGTGGGACCAGTCCAGACACCAGCCAGGCACAAAGGCCACAAGCAGCCTCCTCCCAGACACATGAGCCCTTCTCAAAAAATGAAACCCAGCTCATAACGACACCCAGGACTCAGGAACAAAGGACACGTAGGCAAAGTCCTGAGTGTTTCTTACAGAATGCTAAATGCCCTCAAGAATTAAAGCCTGAGAGCAGAATATGAAGTGTCAGAAACCAATGCATTGCAAAAACAATCATATGGCAGAAATTGGGAGGAGCTTCAGCATGCCATGCCTTTATGTTTCAAAACACTGCAGCATGTACTTTAAAAAAAAAAATCACTCTAATCTCTTACTATTTTTCAAAAATGTCTATTTTTAAATTTTAGTAAACTCTCAGGAAATAATGAGGAACCATTTATCTACAGCTCAAAAATTCCTTTAAATTCATTTTAGTTTCTTTTTTCCCATTAATATTTATTAATAAATGTATTAATACTATAATAGAGCAGTGCTGTTCAATAGAAATATATGCAAGTCACATATGTAATTTTGAAATTTCATTTTGTTTTGTTTTGTTTTTTTTTGAGACAGAGTTTTGCTCTTGTCACCCAGGATGGAGCACAATGGTGCAATCTTAGCTCACTGCAACCTTCGCCTCCTGGGTTCAAGCAATTCTCCTGCCTCAGCCTCCCGAGTAGCTGGGATTACAGGAACCTGCCACCATGCCGGGCTAACTTTTGTATTTTTAGTAGAAACAAGGTTTCTTCATGTTGTCCAGGCTGGTCTTGAACTCCCGACCTCAGGTGATCTGCCAGCCTCAGCCTCCCAAAGTACTGAGATTACAGGCATGAGCCACTGTGCCCAGACTTAATTTAAAAATTCTAATAGCCATATTAAAGAAGGAAAAGACGGCCAGGCTCAGTGGCTCATGCCTGTAATCTCAACACTTTAGGAGGCCTAGGCAGGCAGATCACTTGAGCCCAGGAGTTTGAGACCAGCCTGGGCAACACAGCAAGACCCTGTCTCTATAGTTTAAAAAAAAAAAGTGGAATTAATTTAAACATCGTATTTTATTTAACCAAAATACTATCAGGTCAACATGTAATCAATATTTTTAAAATATTAATGAGTTCTTACATTCCTTTTTCATATTAAGTTTTCCAAATCTTGTGTGTATTTTACACTCACAACACATGTTGACTAACCGGCCACATTTCAAGTGGTCAATAGCTACATGTAGCTAGTGGCTATGGTACTGGACAGGAATATCATCACTGTTTATAGAAGTATGTCTAAATATCTATCTTTATATCTGTCTATGTCCCTACAAAGATGTCTAAAATGATTATCACTTAGTGTAAACAATAGGAATTTCTGAATGATAGGATTTGAGGTAATTTGTAAATTCTCATCTTCGTAGTTTAAATTCTTTACATTGAGCAAAGTCCTTTTATGTCACTTTTAGAAAAAAAAAGTAATTCTTCTTTAAAAACTGGAAGTATATATGCCAGGATATTAATAGCGGTTATTTCTGAGTGGTAAGATTATCCGTCTATGTTGAACTTCTTTTCTGTATATTTTTAAATTCCATAAAATAAAATAGAACTTGGGATTCAGAGTCCTAGATTTAAACACAAGTTTATCACTCAGCGACTTTGGCCCAATGATTTAACCTCATTGATTCGGGAATAGAATTACAAGAAAGCACTTCTTTCGACCTGAACAGAGGACCCCTCTCTCCCTCTCTCCTGGCCCCTCCTGGACACCCAACCTCTCCTCGCCTCCCTGCCACAGGGACCGTGCATCTGAAAATGGCTGCTTTGGGCTGTCTCCAGGCCAGGAAGCAGAAACAACGGGAGATGAGGATCCAGGCTACCTGTTCTAGCTGTGGAAACAACGGGAGATCAGGACCCAGGCTACCTGTTCTAGCTGTGGAAAGAACGGGAGATCAGGACCCAGGCTACCTGTTCTAGCTGTGGAAACAACTAGAGATCAGGATCCTGGCTACCAAGATGTCATCACTTCCCCCTCCCAACCTCTCGACGACTCAGCACCCCCACCACAGGAAGACATCCAC
This sequence comes from Cacajao melanocephalus, assembly GCA_963573385.1. Classification (NCBI taxonomy): domain Eukaryota; kingdom Metazoa; phylum Chordata; class Mammalia; order Primates; family Pitheciidae; genus Cacajao; species Cacajao melanocephalus. Next base: position 80,920 of record CAUYLG010024162.1, read on the forward strand.
AGCCCTCAGCAATGGAAAACAGGTCCTGGCCGGGTATCACATGTGCCACCCCTTTGGAATGCTCTGGCATCCTGAGGACACTGTTCACCAATACTTGGTAAGTACCTACTAACCCTCCAAGCTCTGCAGACCTCTCCTCGATGTGCCCCATCCCAAACCACCTACAGCAGCCCCAGGAGCCCTGAGCACCCTGGATGTTCAATCTGTCTGTCCCTTCTAGACAGTAAGGACAAGGCCTGAAGGAAGAACCTGTGTGTTATGCACAATGACTGGCTCAGAGTCCATGCTTGGTACATGGTGAATTAATTCAATGATGGGGAAGGCATTTGCCTCCTCCCCAGGTTAGGATGGTCACTGCCTGGGCAGTCTGCTTATTGTCCCAGAATATTCACTCTCCTTTTCTTCCTTTAGTATTAAAATTCCCAAATTTTATCAGGGCACACAGCTGCCCAGCTAAAGACTACACTTCCCAGGCTCGCTGGTGGCGACATGGTGCCATGTGACTATATTAAGGCAATGGGATGGGAGCAGAAGTGTTGCACGCAGCTTCTGGGTTGAGCCTTTAGAGGTAATGGGCTTGTCTGCCAGTCCCTGTTCACCCTACCCAACAGGCCAGAGCATGGCGGTGCTGCTGGAAAATGGCACTGCCGTCTGAGACCACAAGCTGGAAGCCATCTATTGAGGATGAGCAGAACAGAGCAGTACCACACATGGAGGCTTGCTAGATCCGCAACACCAGAGCTGCCGCCGAGTGCCCGACTGCTTACGATCAATTATTACTCGGGAGTGAAACATTAACTTCTACCTGTTCTACTTTCTAAGTAGCTGTAATTCTGACCTTTGTTACAGAGGCCAAACCAAAATCTTAAGCAGATCTCCCAAACAAGAAACCAGCTTCAGGCTGAGAACTCCTATCTGGAAACACTCTACCAACCCCAGTCCTCAAGTTTACTGGTCTCCAGACAGAATTCCTAGAACCCAACTGAGGGCCTCTGCAGAATCCACAGACCCTGCACTTCTCCTGCTGCTCTGGTTTCACATGCCAGGCTTGCCAAACTTTTATTTAAACAATGGGTTTCATAGTTGCAGAGAGGTGTAAAAACTGCTACCCAAGTGCTAGGCAGGATTCGGAGCCTTTGTGTTTCTCTGACCTGATGCTGGGGGAATGCGCCACAGTCATGATGCCAAGATGTGGGAGCGCTCAGTTCCATCAGCAGCAACTGGGGCCGGGTGCAGTGGCTCATGCCTGTAATCCCAGCACTTTGGGAGGCTGAGGCAGGCGGATCATTTGAGGTCAGAAGTTCAAGACCAGCCTGGCCAACATGGAGAAACCCTGTTTCCACTAAAAATAAAAAATTAGCCAGGCATAGTGCTGCACGCCTGTAATCCCAGCTACTCGGGAGGCTGAGGCAGGAGAATCATTTGAATCTAGGGGGCGGACGTTGCAGTGAGCTGAGACTGTGCCACTGCACTCCAGCCTGGGCAATAGAGGAAGATTCCGTGTCAACAACAAAAAAAGTAGCAACTGGGAGAGCCAGCAGAGGAAAATGTTCGATGGAGCAAAAGAGGTTTTCCTTAGAATTAGGAGACGGTCCCTTCACTCACAACACCCCAGTCTCTCAAGACCATTCAACAGATACAAGCTCTAATGAAGATGTGTACAGTATTGGATGGGGGTGGGAGAGGAGACAAAGTTTGCACCAAGAATGTGATGCTACACATTGGCAAGATGGAAAATGTGGGGAGAAGCATTCCAGACAGAAGGAATAGAATATGCAAAGGCATGACACGCCCTACTCATTTGGGGAATTGGAAGTCTTTTGTTAGAACCAAACCATGAAGAGCTGGGGGAGTGATATGGTCTGGCTGTGTCCCCTCCCAAATCTCATCTCAAATGGTAATCCCCACCTGTCAAGGAATGGACCTGGTAGGAGGTGATTGGCTCATGGGGGCGGTTTCCCCTATGCTGTTCTCATGATACTGAGTTCTCAAAAGACCTGATAGTTTTCTAAGTGGCAATTTCCCCTGTGCTTTTTCTCTCTCTTTCCTGCCGCCTTCTGAAAAAGATACTCACTTCCCATTCACCTTCCACCATGATTGTAAGTTTTTTGAGACCTCCCCAGCCATGTAAAACTGTGAGTCAATTAAACCTCTTTCCTTTATAAATCATCCAGTCTCAGGTATTTCTTTTTTTTTTTTTTTTTTTTTTTGAGACAGAGTCTCATTCTGTCACCCAGGCTGGAGTGCAGTGGCACCATCTTGACTCATTGCAACCTCCACCTCCCAGATTCAAGCAAGTCTTACGTCTCAGCCTCCCAAGTAGCTGGGATTACAGGCATGCACCCCACCATACCTGGCCAGTTTTTGTATTTTTAGTAGAGGCAGGGTTACACATGTTGGCTAGGCTGGTCTCAAACTCCTGGCCTCAAGTGATCAGCCCACCTTGGCCTCCCAAAGAGCTGGGATTACAAGTGTAAGCCACTGCACCTGGCCAGGTAGTTCTTTTTTTTTTTTTTTTTTGAGACAGAGTTTCGCTCTTGTTACCCAGGCTGGTATGCAATGGCACGATCTCGGCTCACCGCAACCTCCGTCTCCTGGGTTCAAGCAATTCTGCCTCAGCCTCCCGAGTAGCTGGGACTACAGGCGTGCGCCACCATGCCCAGCTAATTTTTATATTTTTAGTAGAGACAAGGTTTCACCATGTTGACCAGGATGGTCTCGATCTCTTGACCTTGTGATCCACCCGCCTCGGCCTCCCAAAGTGCTGGGATTACAGGCATGAGCCACCACACCCGGCCCCAGGTATTTCTTTATAGCAGTGTGAGCATGTACTAATACAGAGAGGAAAGGGGAATCGTCAGGGGAGTTTCCTGCTAGGCAGGTAAGTATTGGCTCCTCAGTTCAAAAATGAGCACCTGCTCTGAGCAGAGAGATTACAATCTCATTTGAAATTGAGCATGGTGGCTGCAAAACAATTTCTGAAATTTTTCAAATGTCCAGGTCCTAATTTAGTCTCCCAAAGAAATTCTGTTTTCTTTGCTCCCCCTCACCCCAAAGAAGGTGAATTCCCTGCCACTCACTCTCCCAACCAGGAGGGCAGAGATATTAAAAACACCAGGAGTCAGGCCAAAGAAATCATACAGAGGCTGCACGATTCAGTCCCAAATGATGGAGGGGCACTGGGTGGTGTGGCCAACACTCCATGAGCACTGCCTGCCCTTGCCAGGGACCTCATGGGCTCGCAATTTGAACCCACTAGCAAGAAAAGACATCACCTAACCAGCATTCATTGCCCAATAATGTGTCCAGCTGCAAGCCAGGACAGGGCGACAAGAAGGAAAAAAGGCACTCCAGGGCATACAAGAAAATTAACTCCAGACAGATTAAAGAATTAAACATAAAACAAGATCAAAACATTAAAGATAGACTTTTACTTTCAGCCAAGAAGGAGTATTAGGGACCAAAATTATCTCCATCAGAGATAACCACAAAAACAAGACAGAAAAAAAAATGTTTGCAAGACTTTGGGCATCATGCAACAAAGAACGGTGACCCCTGAGAGTTGGGTAACAAACCAGGTGAGCCCGCTACGGCCTTGAGAGCTTCCCGGTGCAACACAGAAACAGGGACCTTACATCAGAATTCCGTGCAGGAGAGGCTTAAATCCTCACGTGCCTACGCACTCACCAGGCACAGCATGGCGCACAGCTAGTTGTGGAGCAGCCAGACTGCAAAGTGGGGCCAGAAATGCAGTTTCCAGAAAGGAGAGGCTGTAGGCGGTGCAATGCAGGGGAAAGAGCTTTGGCCTCTGGCAGCCCTGGGCTTAAAGTCCACCTCCCTCACTCACTAGCTGTGTGGCACCAGGCAAGACACTTAACCTCTCTGAGTCTTGGTTTCTCATTTGGGTATTACGAAGATAGTGATAATAGGTAATGCATATAGTCTGAAGTAAGTGGTGAATAAACATTAGCTATTGTTATTTCCATTCACTTAGGATTAACTATTTCCCAGACTAGTTATGTTGAATCTTGTGGGGCCAGAAAGCTGTGTTCACCAGGCCTGCAATGTAGCAGGAAGATATGAATGTTGTGTGAGTCGTTAATAGCCTGGCCACACTCAGCTCATGGTAAGCACCATGCAGTGTGATGAGCAGTTTACCTGATCCGGATAGTCCTGGACACGATTCTAGGATGCTATTATCACCTCCATCTCACAAACAGGGGACCAGGCAGCAGAGGGGAGCAGCATGCCTAAGGCCACAGAGCTGGCCCATCCTGGAGCTGGGTTTGAACCCAGGCCATCTCCCTGCACTCTCTTAGCATGCCAGGCACAACCTACATCATCGGCCTCCAGAAGGGGCCCAGCTTCCCTCTCAACCAGCTGGGTGACCCCAGCCCACTTAACACCTCTGGGGCAGAAGCTGGATGAATGGTTTTGGAGTCCCTCTCCTCTACCTGCTAGAATTCTCAGGGGACAGGGGTAAGGAGGGACTCAAGGGTGCCCAGGGCTGGCTTCACTTTTCCCTTGGGCATTATTTGGGGGTTGAGTGAGGCTGTAGTAAACAGCTCCCCAGTGGCTTATATAGGGATATAGGGATAAAGCCTGAAGCCGGGTCAGGTGTGGTGGCTCATGCCTGTAATCCCAGCACTTTGGGAGGCCGAGGTGGGCAGATCACAAGGTCAGGAGTTTGAGATCAGCCTAAAAATACAAAATACAAAAATGAGCAGGGCATGGTGGCACATGTCTGTAGTCCCAGCTACTCAGGAGTCTGAGGCAGAAGAATCACTTGAACCCAGGAGGAGGAGGTTGCAGTGAGCTAAGATCGTGCCACTGCACTCCAGCCTGGGTGACAGAGAGAAACTCCATCTCGGGGTGGTGGGGGGAGGGGAAGCCTGAAGCTGAGACCACTAGTGAGACCCTCACCAAGGAGATATGGGGAATTAGACCCTCTGCAGAGGGTCTGTGCCCTGGCTCAGCACAACAGAGCCACTGCTGTGAGCCCTGCAGCTGGCACAGCTCGATGCCCAGGGGCACTTGGCCTCCTTGATCCCCTCCCCCCCCCGCCCCCGGAAGGTGGGGCTGTGGCCTTTGCCTCTGGAAGGGACTGCCCTTCCTCCCAGTTCCTCCCTTGCAGGATAAGCAGCTGACATGGAGAGATTTGATCAGATGAGGAAGAAAAAAGACTCTTCTCTATTCCTAGGAGTACTTGACACCAACACAAAAAAATCTCAACAACTCAGATTCTGTGTCTATAGAGAAGCGTCTAGGTCTATTCAAACCATTCCTGCTGCAGCTGGGATCCGGGAGGAAGAAACACACCCTTATTCAGGGAGGAGCTGGCTCCTCGGTGTCCGCTTTGTTGCCCCACAACACAGCCAGGTTCTCCATTTCTTTGTCTTTTTATTTATTTATTTATTTTGAGACAGAGTCTCACTCTGTTAACCAGGCTGGAGTGCAGGGGCACAACCTTGGCTCATTGCAACCTCTGCCTTCCGGGCCCAAACAATTCTCCTGCCTCAGCCTCCCAAGCAGCTGGGATTACAGGCGCGAACCACTACACCAGGCTAATTTTTGTATTTTTAGTAGAGATGGGGTTTTCCCATGTTGGCCAGGCTGGTCTCAAGTGATCTGCCCACCTCAGCCTCCCAAAGTGCCAGGATTACATGAGCGAGCCAACTCGCCTAGCCCAGGTTCTCCATTTCTTAAGCCTCAGAATGACCTAAGTGAACTATAGCCCCTGGTTTATTGAGCTTCCAGTAATTCCTGGTAACCCGGCATTTGTAGTACTTGTGATCCCCCCTGCCTCCAGAGTGCTAACAGGAACACAGACCCTGCAGTGTCATGCTGGTACGGGTATAAATTAGCATGAGTGTCTCCAGGGGGCAATTTAGCAATTTCCACAAAGCTACTGACATACTCCCATACCAGCTACCCAGAAATTCCAGTTTTATGAAGTTATCCCACAGATATATGCATTCTTTAGCACAAAGATATACAGATAGGGATGCTTACGACACATAGCCCTACTGGTAATAGCAAAAGATAGGAATCAACCTATAGTGTCCTTGACCGGAGACCTGTTCAGTGAGTTGTGGTGCACCCATAAACACATGGACTCAGTGGTGGGCTGGCTGCAAGCCTCCTGAATCCCAGGCTTTGTGGCCTCTCACTGACCCTGGGCTTGGCCCGAGGGCATGCTCTGACAGATTGAACAGTAGAAATGTTAATGCACGCAGAGGCTTAGAAAAGGGCTTACTCACTTCCTCCCTCTTGCTTCTCTGTGACCACCAAGAGAACGTGCCTAGGCCAGCCCAAACCTTGCCGGGGTTGCCTCACGCTGGGCACTACTTGCAGGGGTCTGTCTTACAGACTCTGACTGAGCAATGGATGAATAAAGTATAGTGACACACAGATATTATTCTTTGCTAGTTTGGCTGAGGGTCTGTGGCTGCTTACAGATTCCCTGGAGAGTGCTATAGTTGCAACCACTGCCCCTTACTACTTCGTGAGACTTGCATTTATTTAGTAAAGTTTAATTGACAAAGGCTTGAGTCAACACCACTAGAGTGAAAGATTAAAGGACAGGTTCTGATGCTTAAAGCAAACGCTGTTAGTAGGTAATATCTTTGGTCAACTTCTTCTTGAGAGGGCTATTTGGCTTAAAGGTTAGTTTTAATATTACATGAGTAAAGAAACTAGCTAGGTAAACTAGTCACATTCCTTTGCATTTGTGCTTTAATCTCTCTGACTCCTGCAAAGAGACTCTGGCTGCCTTCAGCCAACAACTATAGAAAAAACTTTTAGGCCTTTTAAAAGGGTTTGAGACCATATTCTATAACTTTAATATTTTTCCCTTAATATTTTTGTCACCACCCTGAGTGAATTCCCACAGAACTAGCCCAGGCCAACCTGCTGAACAATAAAAGGTCACGTGGAGTAGAGCGGAGCTGTCTACGAAAGGCTCCACACGTGTAGGAGAGCCCAGCCAAGAGCAGCAAAGTCACTGTGCTGATCCATAGCTGGCCACCAATGCATGGGCCAGCCCTGGCAAGCCCAGAATCATGGGAAATAATAAAAAGCGGTTGTTTTAAAGCACTAAGTTTTCGGATGGTTTGTTATGCAGCAATAGCTAACAATCACAAAGACAGAGAGTTGAAAAAAGCAAGACACAAAAGAGGGTATATAGTCACTACTGTGTGTAAAAAGCAACAATAGCCTGGGTGCAGTGGCTCATACCTGCAATGCCAGCACTTTGGGAGGCTGAGGAAGGTGGATCCCCTGAGGTAAGGAGTTCGGGACCAGCCTGGCCAACATGGCAAAATCCCACTCTACTAAAAATGCAAAAATTAGATGGCATGGTGACAGATGCCTGTAATCCCAGTACTCAGGAGGCTGAGGCAAGAGCATTGCTGGAACCCAGGAGGCGGAGGGTACAGTGAGCCAAGATCACACCACTGTACTCCAGCCTGGGCAACAAGAGTGAGACTCTGTCTCAAAAACAAAAACCAATAACATGTTTTCTTATAAATGTGCAGATACTCAGAATAGTTCTGAAAGGACCCCCTGGAAAGTCTAAAGAGTGGCTGTTCCTATGGAAGGGACCAAGAGGACATGGAGACGATGGAGGGGGTTATTTTTCACCATATACCCTTTTGTATAATTTGATTTTTATTACCATGTACATTCATTACCTACACAAAACATGAACCAGATAATTTAAAAAGAAGAAAGATGACTCACGTTACTGCATGCTTTTGGTCCAGAGTGGCTATTCTGGCTGCCCCAGAGGGGTTCCCCTGGCTCAGTCCATTATCTCAGAGCCAAGGAAGGAGTTTTACGTCTGCGATCATCACCAAGAGCCCATCTCCCACTCTCCCTGGGCCTCCAGCCTCACGCACCCACGCTCCAGGTCCTCTGCATCTTTCCAAGGCCGTGGCCATCTCACTCACCCAAGGGTGCTTGGACATGTCATGCCTCCCTCCCTTCTCCTGCCACATTCCCAGGCATCCTTTAAGACACATTTCAGGTCAGGTTGGGGCAGCTTCCCTTGCTCCCTTGGCCCGGGCTATCAGGGTCCTGGTGCCACTTTGCACATCACCCCCATTTGTTCAGCACCTGCTAGCACCAAGGACTTACAGCTGTGAACAGGACCTAGTGGGTCTCTACCCTCAAGGAGCTTACACTCTAGACAGGGAAGACAAAGAGATAAACCAGAAATGGCCAGACAGGGGTAAGAGCTGTGCAGAGGATTAAAAGAGGGTGGCCAGGGCTACTGTGGACTGGGCGGTCAGATCAGGGAGAGACTCCAAGGGCAGAGCGTCCAAGACTTGAATGAGGAGATGGAAGCAGTCCTGTAGATCCAAGGGAAGAACATTCCAGGAGAGGGAGCATCTCCTGGAAAGGCCCTAGGAGGGAACAGAGCTGGTGTGTCCCAGGAACAGCAGGAAGCCCTGTGTGGCTGGGTGGAAGGAAGGGCATTGGGGTGGGGATAGGCAGAAGGGCAGGTACGCGCAGGCTGTGGCGAGGGTCTGGCATTCAAGTGAAGTGCAATTGGGAGTCTAAAGTGTTTTAAGCAGGGTGAGGAAATGCTCTGATTTCAGTTTTTAATAGATGCCTGTGTTGGCCCTGTGGAGAACAGACCCGGGGTGGGGCTGGCGGCCAGGCTGGAAATGGTTAGGGGTTACTGTAGTAGTGAGGTGACAGGTGTCCACGACTTGCACAGGACGAGGTGAGAAACATGCAGAAAGAAAGAGACTGAGTGGGGACATCATTTGAAGGTGAAAGAAAACAAGACTTACTGATGGATTAAACTGGAGGTGTGGTAGACAGAATAACAGCCCCCAGAGATGTCCACATGCTCATCTCTAAAACCTGTGGATACCCTGTTTTACGTGGCAAAGGGGGCTTTGCGGATGTAATTAAGGATCTCGAGATAGAAGAATTATCGGATGTAATTAAGGATCTCGAGATAGGAGAATTATCCTGGATTATTTGGGTGGGCCACTGGGTCCTTAGAAGAGGGAAGCAAGAGGGTCAGAGTCCAAGGAGATATTATGATGGAAGTAGGGAGAGCGACTAGAGGAGGCTAAACAGCTGGCTTTAAAGGAGGAAGAAGGTGGCCGGGCGTGACGGCTCATGCCTGTAAGCCAAGAACTTTGGGGAGGCTGAGGCAGGAGGATTGCTTGAGCCCAGGAGTTTGAGACCAGGCTAGGCAACAGACTTTGTCTCTACAAAATTTTTTTAAATTAGCTATACTTGGTGGTGCACACCTGTAGTCCCAGCTACTCGGGAGGCTGAAGCAGGAGGATCGCTTGAGCCCGGGAGGTTGAGGCTGCGGTAAGCCATGATCACACCACTGCATTCCAGCTTGGGAGACAGAGCAAGACCTTATCTTTAAAAAAAAAAAAAAATAGAGATGGCACTAAGCAGTCCCAGCAGCCTCTAGAAGCTGGAAAAGGCTCAAACATAGATCCTCCCCAAGAACCCCCAGAAGGAACACGAAACCACTGACAGTTGAACTTAGCCCAGTGAGACCCATTTCTGACTCTGACCTCCAGAACGCTAAGAGAAGACATGTGCATTGTTTGAAGCCAGCAAATGTCGATCATTTGTTACAGCAGTCACAGGAAACGAGCACCCCGGGATGAGGAAAGGAGAGAGGCTGAGGATAAATCCTCGATTATAGACAGCACCATGGAGCAGAGCGTGGTGCCCTTTTACCATTTACTGCAGTAAGGAGGAATCAAACCAAGAGCGCTGCTTGGGCCAAGTGAAATGTGAAATGACGACATTCAATATGCAAGTAGAGAAACCAAGTCCAGAGCGAAGCTGGAGGCCTGTGCGAGAACGGGCCGAGAGGAGAAACCCGGACCACGTCTGCTCCCAAAACCAACATGAGGAAGGGTTTCTGGAAAGACAGATGTTTGAGTGCATTGAAAGCAGCTGGAACATCGAGTGTAAGATCACAGACTACCCAAGAGACCTGGCAGCACACAGGCCGCATCAGAGGGCGGCCTGGACGTGAGGAGTCTCAGGGGACTGCGGGGTATGAGCCCAGCTCACTGTACTGAGGGTTTGCTGGGGAAGGGAGCGGAGGGCTGGACCAGTCCTTAGACAGCAATGGAGGTTCAGGGAGCCTTTAGCAGGGAAGTCTAGGGTGCCTGTGCCTGCTGAAGGGAAGGGTTAGGAGAGAGAAGGGAAGGCTGCGGCAGCCGGGTCCTGAGGGTGAGAATGGAAGGGATTCTGAGCACAGGTGAAGGAGCCGCTGGCCTCCAAAGGCAGTGAGGGCCCCAAGCAGTGACAGAGGGGAAAGCTGGTTGAGTTAGTGGCATGAAACAAGGGGTTTCCTAATGTTTTATTTCCTCAGTAAAGTATGAGACAAGGTCATGAGCTAGGTGTGAGAGAGTGGCTTTCAGAGGAAGGGAGAGTGGAGCACGTGGAACAGACACTTTGGAGCATGGAAATCTGACCTACTGAAGACTGGTGGTGCTCCTCGAGGTCTTTCGTCACCACTTACAAGTGGTCAACAGGGTTGATGGGCATCCCCAGGGGCATACAGCTGAGCAGTGCAGGCATGAGAGGCAGAAAGGTGCGTGTAACAGGGCAGGGATGCCATCAAGCAGTGGGGTTACAAGAGAAGGGCACACACCTCTCCTAGAAAACACAGATGAGGCCGGGCGCAATGGCTCAGGCCTGTAATCCCAGCACTTTGGGAGGCCGAGGTGGGCAGATCACCTGAGGTCAGGAGTTCGAGACCGGCCTGGCCAACATGGTGAAACCCCGTCTCTACTAAAAAAATACAAAAATCAGCTGGACATGGTGGCATGCACCTATCACCCCAGCTACTGGGGAGGCTGAGGCAGGAGAATTGCTCAAACCTGGGAGGCAGAGGTTGCAGTGAGCTGAGATTGCACCTCTGCACTCCAGCCTGGATGACAGAGTGATACTGTCTCAAAAAAAAGAAAACACAAATGAATTGACCCCATGTAAGTCATACCAGGTCACCCTCCCCTCTAAACCCTCCAGTGGTTCCCCTCTCCCTCCAAGTGAAGGCCAAAATCCTTCTAACTTACCACTTAGCCCCTACCTCCGTCTATCAGCCTCACACTTATGTTCTAGTTCCAGTGCTTGCGTCATGGGAGAGTCTCCATAAATATTTCTGGAATCAACGAATCAATCAATATGTCTCCCCGTCAGGAGACTCAGCTCCCCTGGGGTGACTGTGGGCCGGAATCCAGGCCTTCCCATTTCCATGGCAGGGCTCCTGCTGGTCCTCCCGACTCCCATAACTCTCTTGATTTAAACTATGGCCCTGTTCAGAGGCCCTGGCTCTGACTCTTGACTGAAAAGCAAAGATGGCAAAAGGCAAAGATGAAGGGGCACAGAAGAAGTTGGCAGAAACAATACTCTGGGAAAATCTTGGTAGTCAGAGTCCAGGCTTCGTGCCAAGCCTCCCCCTACATCCACACACGACGCAGAGGCTAGAACAGGATGGGAGAGTAAAGTGTGGGAAGGGAAGACAATCCTTCTGCTACACTGAAGAGATGAGTACGCTGGTCGTGCGCGCACACACACACATGCACACGCACACGCACGCACGCATGCACACACACATGCATGCACACACACATGCGCATGTGCACGCACACACATGCATGCACACACGCACGTGCACACACGCATGCATGCACATACACGCACATGCACACACACACACATGCACACACATGCACGCACACACATACACGCACAAGGTCCCTGGAGAAGTCTGACGCAAGGAAAGGCATCCTGAAAGTCATTGGCACAGAGCTAGTTTGGCCTGTCCCCAGAGCCCCGCAGGGCAGGAAGTGACTCCACCAGGCAGGGGGATGTTATCAGGCCAGCCCAGAGGGCTTGGAAATGGCCTCTCAGGAAGCCAACTCCACACAGGCGAGTTCAGCACACTCGCAGAGAGCCAAAAGAAAGAGCTGCAGCCTTGAGGATGCACGTCAGTAGGCGGACAGGTGGCACCGAGTCCTGGCCTGGTGATGTGGAGAGGAATGTCCGCTCAGAGGAGTGTCTGTAGCAAGTGAGACCTGGGCCGGGCCTCAGGAACTTCTCCAAGTGTGGCAGATTTCTCCAAGTGTGATTCCAGGCGGAAAGGAGGCTCGGCGCGGTTTGAGTGAAGTCGGGCAGTGGTCAGAAAGGGGTGCCACAGGCTGCGAGCCAGCTGCGAAGGATCTCAGAGACCACCTCCCCAGGCCGCAGGGCCCAAGACTCAGTGGCAAGGCACCTCACTTGGCTTGGTGGGCCAGGGACGGGTGGGTGGCATTCACTGCAGGTCCCAGGGCCTGGCGTCTTGTCAACTGAACACTCCTTGGGGCTGGCTCACTTCAGAGAAAACACAGCTTCCTGTGAGGCTTCGCACCTGCCAGGTCAGGCCAGTGGCTGGCACACAGGTGTTCAGTAGAGTCCGATGAGTAAATGAATCTAAGTAAACTCCTCAAGGACAGAGGCCAAGTTGTTCATTTACTAATTTTGTTTTTTCTCTTTTTTTTTTTCTTTTTTTTGGAGACAGAGTCTCGTTCTGTCATCCAGGCTGAAGTGCAGTGGCACCATCTCAGCTCACTGCAACCTCCGCCTCCCAAGTTCAGGCAATTCTCCTGCCTCAGCCTCCCACATAGCTGGAATTACAGGTGCATGCCACCACGCCCAGCCAATTTTTTGTATTTTTGGTAGAGACGGGGTTTCACCATGTTGGTCAGGCTAGTCTCAAAATCTTGACCTCATGTCATCCACCCTCCCTAGGATTACAGGCATGAGCTACCACACCCAGCCTAAGCCTCACCTCTATGTGCAAGGTTGGAACAGGGATAAGGAGGGACTCAAGGGTGCCTAGAGCTGGTTTTGCTTTTCCCTCGGGCATTATTCAGGGGTTAAGTGAGGCTGAAGTAACCAGCTCCCAATGCCTTATATAGAGATAAAGCCTGAAGCTGAATAAAGACCACTAGTGAGACCCTCACCAAGGAGATATGGGGAATTAGCCGCCCTGCAGGGGGTCCGTGCCCTGCCTCAGCTCAACAGAGCCACTGCTGTGAGCCCTGTGGCGGGCACAGCTCAATGCCCAGGGGCGCTTGGCCTCCTTGATCCCCCCAACCCCCGCCCCGGGGAAGGTGGGGCTGTGGCCTTTGCCTCTGGAAGGGACTGCCCTTCCTCCCAGTTCTTCCTCCCTTGCAGGATAAGCAGCTGACATGCAGACATTTGATCAGATGAGGAAAAAAATCTTAAGAGTTTCTTTTTTTTTTGGAGAGGGGAGAGGGAGAGAGCAAGAGTTTCTTCTCTGTTCCTGGAAGTACTTGATACACACACACACACAAAAACTCAACAACTCAGTTTCACTGAATAATTAATTGAGCACCAACTGTATGCCAGACACTGTTACTGGTGCTTGGGATACAGCAATGAACAAAACCAGCCAAAAGCCCTGCCCTCCTGGGGCACATTCCTCTCTGCATCCCCACCACACACACAGCACCCCCACATTCTGTGCTGGGCTCGCCAAAGCACCGAAGGAACGGCTGGAGGAGGGGGACTGTGGAGTCTGGCAGCCGTGGGCTGAAGCCCGGGTTCTGCGCTCACTCGTTCTGTGACCCAGCCAACTGTGCGTCTTTAGCTTTGGGCCTGAGTCACAATCAGTACAACCAGAACCCCACCTCCTGCAGGCAGGGCTTGTTACATCCACCATCACTGCTGCTGTTATCAACTCACCTGCCCCCTGCACCCTTTGCAAAGAACAAAGCATCTGAACCTTTCTCCCTTACTTCCACACACAAGACTCCCGACTCAGTCAGCTGCTTTCAGATAATGCTGGGGCCAGAAACTGCACTGTCTCATTTACTCCTCAAAACAACCTTGCAGATAAAGGTGAGGCTTAGGCCGGGCATGGTAACTCACATCTGTAATCCCAGCACTTTGGGAGGCCAAAGCAGGCAGATCACTTGAGCCCAGGAGTTTGAGACCAGCCTGGGTAACATGGGGAAACCTCATCTCTACAAAAAATAGAAAACTTGGCTGGGCACGGCGGCTCATGCCTGTAATCCCAGCACTTTGGGAGGCTGAGGTGGGCAGATCACCTGAGGTCAGGAGTTCAAAACCACCCTGACCAACATGGAGAAACCCTGTCTCTACTAAAAATACAAAATTTGCTGGGCATGGTGGCACATGCCTGTAATCCCAGCTACTCAGGAGGCTGAAGCAGGAGAATTGCTTGAAGCAGGGAGGCCGAGGTTGAGGTAAGCCGAGATTGCGCCATTTCACTCCAACCTGGGCAATAAGAGTGAAACTCCGTCTCAAAAAAAAAAATACCAAAATTAGCTGGGCATGGTGGTGCATGCCTATAGTCCCAGCTATTTGGGAGCCCAGGGTGGGAGGATTGCTTGAGCCCAGGAGGTTGAGGCTTCACTGAGCCGTGATCACACCACTGCACTCCAGCGACAGAGTGAGACCCTGTCTCAAAAACAAAACAAAGAGTGAGGCTCGGCAAAGTTGAGTCAGTCAGTCACTCACTCAAGGCCAGACAAGCAGAAAGTGTCAGAACTGGGCTCTGAAGCCAGGTCTAACAGGGCAAAGCCCACTGCTTTCTCCTGCCCAGGGTTCCTTTCCCCTTTGCTAAATTACCTCTATCAACCTGGAAGGGTGAACTGCTGTTCCACTTGCCCAGGACTGAGGGAGTTTCTGGGACTCAGGACTTTGAATGCTAAAACCAGGACGAGTTGGTCACCCTCACACCACCACCCTGCCCAGGGTCCTCCTCCTGGTACCCTGCCAGGCCCTGCTTACCCACTGCCACTGAGTCTGAGCTCTCCAGTGTCCCAGCTGCACCGTCCGTGCCTTGTAAGCAATGCTGTCATTGCTGTCTTTAGGTGGCAGGGTCACATCCTGTCTCCCACTTGGACAACCATGTCTGAAGTCTAGTCCTAGAACTCCTTGTACCATAATCACCTGGGGCACTTCTAAGGATCCTGCTTCCTGAGTCCCCAAACCACTAAGACCTCCAGAAGCAGAAGCTTGGGCCCAGCCTGCCAATCAGAGTTGCTAACTAGCCCCCAGGGGATGCTGGTGCCCAGAGGAGGTTGAGCGACAATCCTAAACTGTAAGCTTTCCCTACCTGATGACCTGCTCACTCTGTTTCTTCTGATGCCCCTCTGATACCTGGTGCTGGGCCCACACATAGTAGGTGCTCATTAAATGCTAACCACTGTGGCTCAGAGCAAAGGCTCCCACACTTGCCTACTCAAACTACCTGAGGCTGTTTATAATGCAGATTTCCAGCTCCTACCTTGGGCCAAGAGAATCACCACCCTCAGCTGAGATGTCTGGTAATCTGTAAACTACACTTGGTTTAGTATTACTCAAAGCATGTCACATACCTGCAGCACTGGGAGCTTAAGAATGCAGAACCCAGCTCCACCCCAGACCCGCTGCAGCAGTATCTCTGGGAGTGGGGCTTTGCAATTTGGATTCTAACAAGCTAAGTGATTTTTTGATCCAACCAGTTTAGAGAAACATTAGTGTAATAGAAGAACAGCGAAACTAGTTGGAAGTGGGCTAGAATCCAGCTCAATTAACAGCTCTAGCCGCAGTCTACGCAACCCCTGAATAAGAATTACCCCTGGCCTCATTCACTTGTTGTGATGATTAACTGAGATACATGTAAAAGTTCATGCCCAGAATCTGGCACACAAGAGAGACCCAAGACGCTGGGTGCAGTGGCTCATGCCCGTAATCCCAGCACTTTGGGAGGCCGAGCGGAGAAAATTGCTTGAGCCCAGGAGTTCAAGACCAGACTGGGCAACATAGGGAAACCCCTGTCTCTACAAAAAAACAAAGAGAGAGAGAGAAAGAGAAAGAGAGAGACCCAAGAAATGCAATTCATTCTTCTTCCCTACTAGCACTGTTTTAACACCCATGAAGTCAGGACAACCAGTTTCAGATGATCAAGTGATGTGTACAAGGTCACTTGGAGGGCAGATGCAGGAAGATTCTGACTCCAGGCCTGGTGGCCTCTAAAAGGACCAGAGCAGATCTGCTCTGCATGGTTCTGGCGGGGCCACCACTAGCCACACTGCAGGGATGGGCAAACCCCATGGGGGGAAGGGCTGCAGCCACTCCACTAGCTTTCCTGTGGCTGTAGCCATCTTTCATATTTTACATGGCACCCATCTGACCCATCTCTAGGTCAGACATCCACTCATCCTTGTCTTGGTGGCTGCTGGGAATGCTTCTGAGGTCTCAGAAAACCTTGTCCCTCTTCCTGGGCTTCTCAGGCAGGAGACACTGGCTTTCACGCATGTCAAAGGCTTGCAACCCTCCACCATTTACCAAGCATGAGGTCACTCAGAGGGGCAGGAATCCACCCACGTGTGGCCAATGTGAATAAGGAGCAAAGGCCACTCCCGCGTGCCCAAGGCACAGCTGGCTGGGCAGCTGAGGTGCAGAGGTGCTCTGGGTAAGTGAGAGGTGTTGTACCAGTTAGAATGCCTTCAGCAGCCAGTAATAACCAAACGACTGACTCAATGTGGCTTCAACAAGAAGGAATTTATTCTCTCACATAACAGGAAGTCCAGAGAAGGGCTACTCCAGACCCAATGCCATCAGCAACCTGGTGATATAATCAGGCGAGATTCTTCTTGTCTCTCTGCACTGCCACCCTCCTTGGGTCTGCCGTACTCCTAGGCCAGGTGCCCTCATGGCCATAAGATGGCCACAGCTCCAGGCCTCAAAGATATGAACGATTTCCAGGGGAAAAAGAGAGACCACTTCCCTTTTAAGCAGGGCACAAGGAAATCTCTCGCTGAAGCCCCTCCACTGAGCAAATGCTCCCTGATGTCTCATTGGTCAGAACTAAGTCACATGCTCACACTTCAACCAGTCACAGGCAAGGGAGTGTATCTACTGCGGTCAGGGCTCCTACAGTGAAGCACATGGCACTACTGCTGACAGCTGAACAAAACTGGGCCCAATCAAGGAGGAAAATGAGTCGGGGCTGGGGGACGCGGGTGGAGAATGCCACATTAACAACCAGGGAGCCTCAGTCTGGCCATGACTCACAAGACCCCACCAACCCCAAGGACAAACACCTGTCCTTGCAGGAGGCCATTTCTCAGGGACAGAGTCATCACGTGATATTCATGTAACTTGGCCCTCACTTCCATTTTGGAAAACCCTCAGCCTGACTTCCTTACTTAGGCCTGTTCCAACTGCTCAGAGGCCTCACCCAATTCAACACAGCATGTGCTATGAGCCCAACTCCATGTCATGGGGCCAGAAAGGTAGAACTATGGCCCTTGGCCCTCTAGAAGCTGACCATTTGGTAAGAACACAAGGCACATGCCAAAATAGGTGGAGTAGGGGAGGGAAACAGCCCTGAGCTGGGAGATGAGAGCAGATAACACCCCCCTCCACCACCAGCAACAGACAACAGCTGGGAACTAGTGAAGGCTTACTCTGTGCAGGCACTAAGAAGCACTTTTAGGTATTTTGGTTTTTTCTTCATTTGATCCTTACAAGCTCCCTGTAAGTTTGGCACTATTGTTACAGGTTCATAATACCTTACCTATAGTTTCTGAAATCCAGGACTCTAAAAATCAAAAGTTGTTTTTTGTTGTTAATCATTTATGGGATGGCAAAAACCTCAACTGAACCCATGTGAAGCTATTTATAATCTATTTCTCCCTTTTGCAGTGACTGCTCATATGCTTTGATGCAGAAATACTGACCCGTTTTATTACAAAATTCTGCCCCAGACCCCATTGGGAATGTCACATAATGTCCAGTATACATAACATGTTCTGAAAAATTCTGCATTCTGAAATACATCTGGCCCCAAGGGCTTCCATAAAAGGGTTTCGGATGTGTGTCACCACTCTACAAAGGGGGCTTTGCCAATTGAAAGTTACCCCTCTTGGGAAGCAGGTGAGGCACGCTTTGAAACCAAGCAACCCAACTCCAAGCCAGAGCTCTTACCCACTCTGCTTGCTTCTGCCACTTGCCTGTTGGTGGCTTTAAGGACACATCTCCCTCTCTGGAACTGTTTTGTCATTTATAAGAGGCTGGACTACATCAATGGGTTTCAAAGTCCTTTGTTTTAAGCGTATTAGCCCTTCCTTCAAAGGAATCCTTAAGGAAAAATATAACTGCTCCAGTGAGTGAGGCCTGCTCACCCAACCTCCAGAGCCCTAAAGCATGTTCCCACAGGGGTTCCTGGACAGCACAGTTTGAAAACTGCGATGCAGCATAATCTCTAAGGTCTTCTCTGGTTCTAACATTGTATAGTTGTCTTCTGTGAAGCAAACAGCCTTTTCTGTGATGGAAGGATAGCTGGGAGGAACTTGAACCAGACCTTGACAGATGGGTAGGTTTTGATCTGCAGAGAGGATTCCAGAGTCAAACAGTGTGAGCAAAGGTGCACAGACAATAAGCAAGGTGTGTGAGAGGGTCCAGGAGGCCACAGAAGCCGAGGGAGGTGGGGCGAACTAAGGCAGTGCAGCAGGTGACGGGAGGACATGACCAGACCGAGCAGATGGAGGAGGCTGGGAGCGAGCTGTGCAATCCCAGCCCCGCTGTGTGCTGCCGCAAGGATCAAGGTCCTTCTGCCCTGACTACCACAGCCACGAGCCCCAATGCCTAGCTCAGTGCCATCCATCGGTCACTGTCAAATAAATGAGTCTTCTGAATCCAAAATGCAGGACACAGGGTCTGTCACAAAGGCATGGCTTCTGGGGACAACAGGACAGAGTGTTTGAAGGCAGGAAGACCGGCCCGGAAAGGCCAAAATGGAGGGTCATGGGAGGTCTCACTGGTGTCCTTCCCTGCAGAGGGGAGCAGCTGGGTTCTCAGGAGTCTGTGGTGCCCCAGGCATGTCCAAAGAAGCCACCTCTAAGCAACAGGGCCACCTCACCCCACAGCAGAGACTCTCAGTTAAACCTCAGTCCTGTTTCCAGAGAAGACCCTCTGGCCAGCCAAGGAGGACCACAGTCCACCTGACTCCTCTCCTTCACGGGAGGGTGCGCATGAGTCCAGGGGGTGTCCTGGAGCCCGACACCGTGCACCCCCCACCAAGGGGAAGCCACACACTGTAGACGCCGCACTTAAAACAGCACAGATCTCCACACCCTCTTCATGGGCTGAATACATTTGCCTACCAAACTTTGCCCCAGAAATACTTTTTATTTCCGGCACGAGTTCCCTACCTACCCATCACCAAGAGGTAATTAAAATGTCTCAAAATCTTATAGGATCCAACAGGCAATGATCTCCTCAGGGAGAAGCTACCATTTGGGGCCTAATCTTTCTAACAGAACTCAGTCACTGAGCTTGCCTAAGAAGATTAGCAGGCTGGGGAAGGAGGAAAGCCACCCCGCCCCAGAAGAGGGAGCGGCTGTCCGTCAGGGCGGGCGCAGACCTCCCAAGTGCCTGCTTGTGTCCCTGAGAATATGCGGGATCTTGACAGGGCACTAGTTCAAGCCTGTCATTTCTAGGTCCCCCACTCTCCTTCTTCCCTGCCAGGCTGATAGCTGCGACTTGGCCCTCCTTGCCAAGGGTCACACGGGGTCAGCAGAAGGGAATCAACCCCATTATGACCATGTGCCATGGCTGACATGTATCAGCCCACTGAATCCTCACAGGCACCCTGGGAGAGTGGGCACTCTGAGCCCTGGCTGAGCAGAGAGGAAAGGCAGGCTCCGAGAGGCTAAGAAATGGGCCAGAGGTCACCCAGCCACTACAGGTAAAGTCCGAATTGGAGCCCAGGTGCCAGATCACTACACTTTCACACACAGTGGAAAATGCTCCAGACCTCATCATTGGAAGGCTGGAGGGAGACATTCTGGAGAAAGAGGGCAGCTGGGCCTGTCCTCCCAGGGACGAGGACCAACCTGTGAGCCAAATGGAGCCGGTGTGTGGTTCTCCGTCTTCACCCCTGAGCGCCCGGGCCGCTGCCTCAGCTCCAGGCCAAGGCACCTCAGGCTTCCCCGTGTCCCCCAAGCCCCTGGACACCTTGCTGAGATATGGATTCTAACCCCACACATCTGAAGCAAGCCCAAGAATCTGCATTTCTCACAGGTTCCCAGGTGACACCCATGCTGCTCATCCCCAGGCCATGCTTCAGGGTGTCAGATGGTGGTCACGAGGGCCTAGGCTTCAAGGGGAGTGTCTCCCCCTAACCCTTAGGTGGCCATTCTCTCCTGGGACTCACCCAGGCCTGGCGCACAGCTAGCTACCACCACATGGGGGTTATCTGATATGGTGCAGTGAAAATGGTGCCTACAGTAGGGTAGAGGCAGAAGATGGACTTCTGGGTTCAGTTTTCAACTTGGCATTTATCCTTTTCTTCCTTGTCCACCTCTTGGCAAAATGTCTAAACCAATTTATCTCAAAGGAGCTGGGATGGGGCATCACACTCTGAAAGCGTCCACTATGTAGAGTCCCAAATGGGAGAGGCTGCCAAGCTTCCTTCCCGTAAGGAGCTAATGATGCTGGGTGGGGAAGCCCACTGCAAGGGGGAGCTTTGGGAAGGAGGGTTCCTCTGCTCAGAACTCTCCTGAGGCCCCGTCTTACTCAGAGGAAAGCCACAGCCTTACCCACGGCCTACAAGGCCCCGCCACTGTCTGCCCTTGAAGTCCCCTCCCTAGGACACACTTCTCACCTCCTTAGGTGTCATCTTGGATGCTGCCTTCTTGGGGAAGCCTTCCACGGCCACCTTATTTAAACTAGTAGTTCCTGCATCCCGCACTCCCAGCACATCCCCAAAGCACCTATCCCTCTTCCCCTTTTTCCTCTTCTGATAGCACTGACCACCATCTGACACCCTGTAAACTTTACCTAATGATTATATTGATTATCTGTCTCCCGGCCCCTTCCCTACTGGGCTGTGAGTTTCATAAGGACTGAGATTTTTGCCATTTTTGTCTGTTTTGTTCACTGGTGTATTTCCAGTGCCTAAAACAGTGGCTAGCACAGAGCAGGAACAAGGAAGGAAGGAAGGAAGGAAGGAGGGAAGGAGGGAAGGAGGGAAGGAGGGAAGGAGGGAAGGAGGGAAGGAGGGAGGGAGGGAGGGAGGGAGGGAGGGAAGAATGAAGGAGTGGCTGGCTCTGAGAGACAGCAGCTACCTTTAATCCTCATAACAACCCCTGCAAGGTAAGTCATTTAAATCCCATTCTAAAATGAGAAAAATGAGGCTCAGAGTGGTTAAGTGATTTGGCCAATGTCACCAAGTCAAGAAGCGGCCAAGGTCACAAGAATCAGGCCCCTGGCTGGCTGGTTCCAAACATTGTATTCTTTTTTCTTTCTTTTTTTTTTTTTTGCTGTGGTTGTTTTCAAGGTAACTGTCTTAGTATGACAAACATGGCATTCAGTTGCTTTCCTTATTCTAAGCAGCAGATGCTTTAACTTCAGGATTTTGCAAAATCTGCCCAGAACCTGTGCTCATGCACCTGAGAATCTATGGGGGAGCTGGTGCCCCGAAAGCCAGGAAGAAGTCTCTCTGCCAGCCCGAGAGTGGGAAGGCCTCGCCAGTCAAAGGAAGGGAAGACCCTTCCTGCAAACAACCCCCCGAACACCAAAGGAGAGCCACAATCATCCTGGTTTGGTTTCATCTTTTTCTTGGCTTCATCATTTTATTTTCCTGTACTCGCTCTCTCTGATCTTTTCAAGTCTGGGTAACTTTTTACCGTCCATGGCTACCGCTCACCATGTGAGTCTCTGGCACAAAAATCTATCTCCCATGAGTTTCCCCAAACTGAACTTGCACACAGACCCATGGACCACAGTGCCCCTGCAAACCCCACTCCCGAGGCCCACTCATGACCGCATCCTAGGCCATCGGGAGCAGCCCCTGGAAGACAGCCGAGCCTTTCGGGGGCCATGAAGGTGAGGAGGAAAGGCCCAGGCCACCAAAAACCCATCTAGCCTCTCATTCCAGGGACCACCATAGCTTGAGTCCCCTTTCATCTGTCTGTCATTCTCAATCACATTAACTCATCTGTTTTGTTTCAGTCACTTCTCACTATGTGAAGCTGTGCTGTTTATTTATTTCCATATTTGCTTATCATCTACCTCCTTCTGAGACCAGGGTGAGGGCATGAGGGCAGGGGCTTGGTCAGTGCTGTTCACCACTGTTCTGTGACTGGCACAGGTGGGCACGCAAATATTGGGTGAATGAATAAGCAAAGACAGCAGGAAACACGTGGATTCAGAGGAAAAAAGACCAGGAGGCTCACAAGGAAACCCATTTAATCATAACATCAACCTGCACAGAAGGCATCATTCTGCCCACACAGCTGGGAAGCCACAAAGTAGACCCAAGACTGTGAAACTTCAAGAGGAAAAGAGAAAATGCTGCAGGTAAGCGGAGAAGCAGGTGAGCCCTACTCAGAGGGCAAGGGGAAGCTGCCTCTGGGGCCCAGGACGGAACACCGTCTCCTCAAAGGCTGATATAACTGAGAAAAGTCCACATTTTCCACCAAGTGGAGCCCAGATAGGGTCTGTGCTATCTCCACGCCCTTGACACCACCATGGCACCTGCGTCCACCAAGAAGATCCCTGCCCACAGCACATGTCCATCATTGAGAGTGCACAAAACCAAGTTCCAATTTCCAGGCACTAATACCATAGGACACAAACATAAACCACCCTCCAGGAGGACACGTGACATCCCTCTCCTTTCTGAGCAGTCTGAAGTGAGAAGGTTGAAAATAGTGCAGATGTCCTTCCTTAGAGCAGTGCCGCCATCCATTCATTCACTCCTTCATTCATTTGTTCAGCCAACACGTGCTCACCGGGCCACGGGAAGCCCAGGATGAAATGAGACAAACCCTCTGCCCTCTGGCCACTGTGCGCTGGTGCCTGCGCTTTGGGCGGGTACTAAAAGACAAGCAAATATTAAAGATACTCGCTTCCAAAACAAATAAGACCACGTGGAGCTGTGCACTGGAATGGGATTCTGGATGCAATTTTGATTTGATTGGGTACAAGAACCAATTCAGTGAAAGAGGTCATGGACCAACTCCAGGCAGGAGGCTCCTACTCAGAGGCCGCCTCAGACCCCCTTCTGGCCCAGGCACCAACCCCTCACCCACCCAACTCCCATCTCTCAACCTTCTTCACCCACAGTCCCACCTCGCTCCACAATCTTCTCCCTCCAGGTTCCCCTGGCTCGATTTCTCCTCTGTTCCCAACCCTGACCTCTCCAGGTCGGCAGCCTTGATACTACTTCTCCGAACGCCGGGACACACATCCCAACCTGCCTTCCACCACCACCCCACACACCCCGAGTCTGCGCTTCCACCCAGAGCCCCTTAAACATTATATGTTTACAAACCAGATTTCCCAGGGGTCTGTGTTCAACACCCCATACTCCAGACCCCCATAAACACATCCTGATTCCCTGAGCAAACCCTACACACACTGACTTCAGCCATGTCCTAAGGGACCCCCCTGACCCTCATCACCTCTAACTTCTTAGAAGCCCCAGGCCGGCCCCTGACCTCCTGGGGTCCCAGTGGAGCAGCGGACTCGCTGAGACCCCCTCCCCGACACCCCAGACTCCGCAGAAGCCCGCCCTCCACCTTTGAACCCCGGACGCCGGCACAGCCCCTGGCCCCCACACCGCGTGACTCGGGACACCCGGGCTCCCCCAGGCCCCGGCCCCGCGCACATCCCCTGGGCCGCGGCTCCCTCGCGGCCGCGCCCCTGCCAGCGCCCCGCGGCCAGCCGCGCCTCGGGGGCCCGTTCCCGCGGAGGCCGCGGCGCCCCCCGCAGCCCAGGCCGGCGCGCCCGGCGCGTACCGTTGGCGATGAGCTTGGCCGACAGCTGCTTGACGAGCTCGGGGATCCGCTCCCACTGGCACTCGGAGCGGCAGCGCTCGATCTCCGTCTCCAGCCGCGAGCCCGCCTTCTTGGTCGCCATCGCGGCCTGGCCGGGCCCGCCCGCCCCGCAGGCCCCGCAGGCCCCGCCGCCGCCGCCGCGGCGCCCCCTCGCCGCCTCCCGCTGCCGCCGCGGGCTCGGGCTCCGGCTCCCGGCTCCGCGGCGTAACGGGAGCGCCGGCTGGGGAAGGGGCGGGGAGGCGGGCGGCGGCGGCGGGCGCGGCGGGGCCCCGGGCGCCGCGAGGAGCGGCCCCTGCCGGCCAGGGCCGGAGCCGCAGCACTGGCCGGGGCCGGGGCCGGGCTGGGCCCGGGCGGGGGCCGAGACCGGGGCGGGGGCGGGGGCCGGGACAGAGGCGGGAGACCCGGGCCCGCTGGACGAAGGGCGGGGTGGGCAGGGAGACCAGGGGGAGGGTCTGGGGGTGTCTGGGGTGGGGCGGAGACCGAGGGGAAGTGGGGGTGAGGGTGGGGAGCGGAGTGGGAGAGAGATCTGACCAAGGGCTGGTGAGGGGTCTGGTGGGGTAAGGGTCTGGGCAGGATGAAGGTAGTGGAGAGGATCGGGAGGGAGCTAGCTATAGCCTGGGAACGGGTGGGACCCCCAGGAGTCGGGCCAAGCAAGGGCAGTGACCCTGGGGAAGGTCACCGCCCGGGGGAACCAGTGGGCCTGGTGTGAGGGGTGCAGTGGGGCCGCCGAGCTTGTCCTGCCATCTCAGGTGGCCAGCGGTTCTCTGGGGTCCGGTTGGCCTGTGACCCTTAGCAGGCGCCCCTCTGTCCCGCAACCCTAGCCCCTACCCAGCCAGAGGTGGGCGGAGGCGCCTCCATTTCAGGCAAGGCACAGTACCTGCCGGGGTGCCCTAGATGGCTAAGCGGAGACAGGCAGGGGCTGCCTCGGCTAAGACACCAGCTCCTGGGCACCCTGAGGGGAAGGCACAGTCACCAGTGGGGCCTCCTGTCTTGGCCACTTAGGCTGAGAGCTGGCCAGGTGTCCCGCTGTGTTCTTTCAGTGAATCACCTACTGTGTTCTGGGTGCTGTTTTGGATGCCAAAGATAGACTGTGAACTAAAAAGACAAAATTACTGCCTTGAGGGAACTTACATTCCATTTGGCGGAAAAAGTAAGCAATATAAAGTAGTAAACTGTAAGGTAAAAATGGCTATTTGAAGAAACAGAGAAGGATCCAGTGAGGAACATAAAGAGTTGGGACAAGCAGGTGGCTCATGCCCGTAATCCCAGCTAGTTGGGAGACTGAGGCAGGAGGATTGCTTGAGCTCAGAAGACGGAGGCTGCAGTGAGCAGTGTTCCAGCCTGAGCAAGTGTTGCCATTTAAAATGGGGCGGTCAGGGATGGCTTAACGGAGGTGGCATTGGACTTGAAGAAGGTGAGAGGGAGCCAAGAGGATATCTCTGGGGGAGACACTTGCTGTGTCCCTCTGGGAAGGGGCAGGACCTTACTCATGACTAACTCATACCCTGCCTCAGTCACCACCCTGGAAGGTGAATGACTAGGGCCATCTGTCTGCCTCCCTAGCTGATGAGGTGTCTTCATGAGGGTGGGTGCTGCCTGGGCCACGGCATTCAACCTCCCCAGGCCTCGGTTCCTTGGCTGTGACACCTCCCGCCTGGAGCTGGTTGAGGAGGAAATGAGGAGATACAGGTAGGGCACATAGAACAGTGCCAGTGTGCCAACAGAGTGCCATGTCAGCTGTCAGTCTGTGTCTCTCTGCCTCTTGCACCCCACATAGGGCCTGGCACAGTGTGGGAACTTAAAGGAACAAGGCTGGAGTCCCCAAGGTCTAGAGCCAGCCTGGAGTGCTTTTCCTTAGGATGTAACACCCCAATGATGAATCCATGTCACTTCACCCCAGGTTTCCACCTTCCTACCCTGCAGGGTCCCAAAGCCAGAATATTCTTCAGACCATGTGCTCGGGCGCAGAGGTTGCTGGGTATGGGGCTTGGGAGCAGAAGCTGACAAACGTGGTCCGCCTGAAGCAGGAGAGAGAAGGAACCCTCTGGGCCTTCGCCATGGGAGCCTGAGAGCTGGGCCCTGGGGCCTCTGGCTCCTTCCTGCCTCTCCCTGACGTATTCTGCCCTCATCCATGGCTGCCACAGCAACCCAGAGAGGCACAAGTGATCCTGTGAGGACAGAGTCCCTGGATGGTTCTCCAGGTGCGTTTACCTGCAGGCTGCACTCGGGTAAACCCAGGAGCGAGAAGGCTTTTGTGTTCATAATAGTAATTAAGCCAGTATCTTCTCCTCTAGGCATTCAGGTAGTACAGGTTAGACAAGGAGGTGAAAAATCACAGCCTATAGGCCCAACCCGGCCATGGGGCCTGGGGTGCCTGGCAGGAAAGAAGTGGAAGACAGCTGGGAAATGAGTCTGACTTCTGGCCAGTTCCTTGAGAACAGCTGGGGTGCCAGGAGCAGTGGAGACAGGCAGTAGACTCCTTCCAAAGGCCAATGCGAAGAGGGGCTGGTGTAGTCTGCAAACCTCCCGGTTCTCAGCTCCAAAAGTCTAGATTCCCTTCACAATCAGAATAAGGGAAGAGGTGAGCAGCGGGGGGTGGGGGATGGGGAAGAGAGAGAGACAGAGAGGAGGAGAAGAAAAAGGAGGAGGGGAGGGAGGGGAAGGGAGGGGAGAATGAAACAGGAATTGTGGCCAGGGTAGGGAGGAGGGAGCTTAGGGGAAGGAGACACTGGTGGGAGGAGGGGTCAGAACTTCGCCCTTTCTCCTCCCTCGCCTGGCCTGGAAGAATCTTCCCCAGAATCCCATGTGGTCCCTCCCCGCATGCCTTCTGAAGGGAGGGAGGGAGGTCACATCCTCACAGAGACCTTCCCTGACCGCCCTGTCCACATTCGCTCCCTTTCATTCCCTTATCCCCTTACCCTGCTGTAGTTTACTTCCTGCCCCACCTGATCTATGGTTATTAACTGAGTGTATATTATCTGCCTCCCCTCACTAGAGCAAAAGCCCCAAGAGGGCAGGGACTTGTGTGTGGTTTTGTTCACGACAGCATTCCTGGCACTGCACAGTGAGTACTCAGTCAATATTGGTTGAATGAATGAATGGGTTGAAGGAAGGTGGAGGGGCTGGGGCGGGGCAGGTGAGCATCCCAGTGGACAGCCCACGGGGAAGTGGGGATCCACTGATTGAAGCTGATGGGCAGTTTAAGCGGAAGACAGAAACCCAGAAACAGGGATCCACAGGGGCCTCAGTGTGCCAGCAGAAAGAGTGACCACCTCTAACCTTTGACCTCACCTTGCCGGGGCAACAGCCCTGTCCTCTCGCTATCAGAGCCAGGGACAGGCCTTGGAGCCCCGGGAGGCGTGAGCCATCAGCAGCTGGTGCTGTGGGCGGTCGCGGGGAACCTGGAAACCATGCCACAGCTTGCAGGCCCGGGGCGTGAGTCATGATAGCTGCCTTCGGCTGGCTTTTAATTATGTACTATTTGATACAAACAAAAATACCGAGACTCAAGCAGCACCTACATAATGAAATAATAAGAATAATAAGATGAACACCAGTGAAACTATTGGCTATCCCAGAGTGAACTACATGTTGATTTCGGGGTTGTTACACCCTTGCTTTGTTTTTTAGCTAGTTTTATCACTAGACTTGCCTTCTGCCACTTCATATAATGTGGGTACAACATGTAACCCTGTACACCAGAGGGCTCCAGTCTTTTTGGCACCAGGGTCCAGTTTCATGGAAGACAGTTTTTCCATGGCAAGGGGGGAGGTGGGGGAATGGTTTTGAGATGATTCAAGCACATTACATTTATTATGCACTTCATTATTGTTGCATTATAATATATAATGAAATAATTCTACAGTTCACCATAACGTAAAATCAGTGGGAGCCCCGAGCTTGTTTTCCTGCAACTAGACAGCCCCATCTGGGGGTGATGGGAGACAGGCATTACATTCTCATGGGGAGCGCACAACCTAGATCCCTCACCCGCACGGTTCATAATAGGGTCTGCGCTCCTGTGAGAATGGAATGCCCCAGCTGACCTGAAGAGAGGCGGAGCTGGGGCGGGGCTGTGAGCCACGGGATTGGGGGGGGTTGTAAACACAGACGAAGTTTTGCTTGCTCACCCACCTTGCACCTCCTGCTGTGTGGCCTGGTTCCTAATGGGCCATTAGCCGGTACCAGTCTGTGGTCCAGGGGTTGGGGACCCCTGCTGTACATGATATTGTTTGGTTTCACTTGTTTTGAGCTTTCTAAAAATGCCGTCATGTCTTCTTTTCTCTGGAGTGTCATATTCCATGCCATGACTGTGCCACACTTGAATTAGCCATTCCCCAGGTTTATCAGACCTCCAGTACCCAGGTTTGCTTTCATGGACAGGGTTATTGTTTATAAAAGCTGCATCAGGCTGGGCACAGTGGCTCACGCCTGTAATCCCAGCACTTTGGGAGGTGGAGGCGGGCAGATCACCTGAGGTCGGGAGTTTGAGACCAGCCTGACCAACATAGAGAGACCTTGTCTCTACTAAAAATACAAAATCAGCCAGGAGAGGTGGCACATGCCTGTAATCCCAGCTACTCGGGAGGTTGAGGCAGGAGGATCGCTTGAACCCGGGAGGCGGAGGTTGTGGTGAGCCAAGATCACGCCATTGCACTCCAGCCTGGGCAACAAGATCGAGACTCCATCTAAATAAATAAATAAATAAATAAATAAATAAATGCAAGCTGCATCCATGCCATTGTCTTGAGCAGGGTCTCCGAGGATGGATTGAAGAGGGCTCTGTGCCCCACCCCCTTGGAGTTCCCTGAGGTTCCCCTGACTTTCTTCCCAAGGGCCACTTCCAGCTGCCTGGAACCATGATTCCCGTTGCAGGGACAAAGCAGTGGGAAACTTGCTGGGCGACTCCACTGTAGGCACCAATGCTGGTGCTTCTAATTCACCATCTGTTGCCATTGGAGAGGGACAGCCAGATGAAGGCCAACCAGCCGCCAAGTGGAGTGGTTTGATTTAAATGAGGTAGTTGATTCACACTTCAGGAGTTTGTTTGTTTTTTGGGTTGTTTTTGGTTTATTTGAGATGAAGTGTTGCTATGTCGCCCAGGCTGAAATGCAGGCACAATCTCGGCTCACTGCAACCTCTGCCTCCTGGGTTCAAGTGATCCTCCTGCCTCAGCTTCCCAAGTAGCTGAGATTACTGGCATATGCCAATATGCCTGGTTAATTTTTGTATGTTTAGTAGAAAAGGGGATTTCACCATGTTGGCCAGACTGGTCTCGAACTCCCGACCTTGAGTGATCTGGCTGCCTCAGCCTCCCAAAGTGCTGGGATTACAGGTGTAAACCACCACACCCAGTTGACATCAGGAGTTTTAAAGAGAAATCACATACTAGGTAGGCACAAGGGACCTGGTTGTTCCTGGGGAGTTGTATCAGCAAACAGGTTTGAACTTTGCACTTTGGACATGATAGTATTTTTTAAAAAGGCCAGGTATGGTGGCTCATGCCTGAAATCCCAGCACTTTGGGAGGCTGAGGCAGGCAGATCACGAGGTCAGGAGATTGAGACCATCCTGGCTAACATGGTGAAACCCCATCTCTACTAAAAATACAAAAACTTAGTGGGGCATGGAGGTGGGCGCCTGTAGTCCCAGTTAATCGGCTACTCGGGAGGCTGAAGCAAGAGAATCGCTTGAACCCAGGAGGCGGAAGTTGCAGTGAGCTGAGATCGCACCACGGCACTCCAGCCTGAGCAACAGAGCAAGACTCTGTCTCCAAAAAAAAAAAAAAAAAAAAAAAAAGATGCTAATTCTCATTTTGTGCGAAGGAACCTTATAGACACAGAATCTGCTTCCGTTAGGAATTGTGAGTGACCCTCCCCTGCACAAGGCCAATAATCTGCAAGGTTTCCACAGTTCAATTCAACAAACATTTACTGAGTAGCTACTAGGTGCCGGACGCAGTGTTAGGCGTTAGCGATCCAACATTGTGTACAGTAAGGTCCCATCCCTCAAGGAGCTCACAGTCTAGTGGGGGAAAGAAGTGAACAACAACTCTGCAGGTGGACTCAGAGGAGCAGCCAGAATTCACTGCGGCGGGTACTCCAGTAAATCTTCCTGGAGAACGTTACCCCCAAGCCAAGCATTGAAAAAAGATTTCAGGTCCAGTCTTCTCGCCAGCTCTCACCATCTAACAAAGTGGTCCTGGGTTTTCAAAACTCCTGCAACTCAAAATAGGGTCAGAGTGTTCAGACACACCCAGTCCTAGATCACCCCCAATCATCGGATGAGAAAAGCCCGACAGTCTGCTCTCCTTTCCTGCAGCAAAGCACTTGGTGGTCAGGAGGGTTGGGGGGGAAGGTCTATGTGACCTGCTGGACAGCTGGCAAGGCATACAGACACTTCCGGTTGTTTTCTTTCTCCCAAATCAAATGTTCAAGCTACTAAAGCTATGCCGATTGCATGAACTGTTCCGTGGGGACTGGTAGGGCATTCCATTCCTCCCCACATTTGGGAGTCCAAACGGGGGTGGAAGGGTCAAGTGCTGCCCGTCCACTAACTTGTTCATGATCAGGTACCCTTCAGTTTCCTTATGTGTACGAGGAGAATGCTAGTTGAGAAGGTCCTGGGCTCTGGTCGGTGATTCTGTCCTGTCAAAGTGAGAGTGGCCGGAATGGGATTGGTATATGGGTGCTCCCATCCCACCGAGGTTCCTCTTCTGAGCTCTCAGGCAGCAAATTAAAAATAACAATTGCCGGGCAAGGTGGCTCACGCCTGTCGTCCCCACGTTGGGAAGTCAAGGCGGGTGGATCGCCTGAGGTCAGGAGTTCGAGACCAGCCTGGCCGACATGGTGAAACCCCATCTCTACTAAAAATACAAAAATTAGCTGGGGGTGGTGGTGGACATTTGTAATCCTAGCTGCTCGGGAGGCGGAGGCAGGAGAATCGCTTAAACCCCGGAGGCAGAGGTTGCAGTGAGCCGAGATCCGTCCACTGCACTCCACCCTGGGTGACAGAGTAAGGCTCAGTCTCAAAAAATAAAAATAAATAATAAAAATAAAAACGAATAATAATAAGGCGTCTGACAAAAATCTTGAAGTTAGGAGACTTGGATTTGATTTTCATCTCTGTAACTGACCTGCCGCGTGACCTTGTGAAAGGCGTTTCCCCTCTCTGGGGGTGTCAGTGGACTAATTCCCAGGTTAGCTGTCGGGGAGAGGATCACTGGCATTTCACGGTAAGGTGGGGCTTGAAAAGTCCATCTACCTCGAAGCCAGAGAACACTCCACACAATAGACGACTGAAACGGTGGGAAGCGAGATGTGTCAGGGACCTAGGGAGGGGAAGATGACGGTCCCAGCAAAATCCCGGGAACACGCCCGTCAAAGGGTCAGCACGGAGAACCAGTCCCTTGGCTGGTTGAAAGGAACACTCGATTCTTTCTCAGAAAGCAGCCTTGCCTTCTGAGGGGTCTGCTGTCTGAGAGAAGCCTTCGAGGCTCGCACACCTGGTGAAGAACCTGCCTTCAGCCCCGGGGGACTGGGGCCGGCGCGGCTTTCCGGAGTCGAACGAAAGGAGCCGACCCGGCGCGGCGGCGGCAGCCAATGCGGGAGCCTTCTGATGAGGTCATGCAGTTCCTAGGCTCTTCATTGGCGGATCCTTCGCGGGGCGCGGCGCAGGCTGCGGGGCGGGGCAGAGGCGGTGCCTGCCGGAGCCTGGACATAGCTCCGCGCGCGGTTCGATTCTCCACACTTCCTCCCAGCGGTTTTTTTCCCCTGAGCGCAGTGGGTCAGGCCTGGTCTCCTTCTTAAGGGAACAGTGAAAACACCAGAAAAAAGAGCTCTTACCCACCCCAGAGACTGAGTTTACTTATTTTTACCCTCATTTTCTTTAGTAAAAGTGGAGAGTTGGTTTACTTTTGTTTCAATCCAGCCAAACACACTATCAACTCTAACCATTTAGCAACACTGAGAGAACGTCCACTGGTAGCCTTTTATTTCTCCATGATGGTCCCCTAACCACCCACACCGCCCCACCCCACCGTGTTGGGAGAACCGAACACCAGCTTTGTTCCACAAATGTGGAAACAGACCCAAGTGACTTGCGCTGGGTTATGTGGCCATTCAGTAGGACACTGGGGAAACAGAGAACTAAGCTCTTGGTCCCTGGCTGCATGCCCAGGGGACCCACCTTCATGACCCTGGGTCACAGCCCAGGGCTCCCCTCAAGGCAAGGCAGTCAAGTCAACTTTGCTGCTTCCTGTTGCAAGCTTTTCGTACATCAGTTTCATTTTAAAAATACTGCCATAGTTGTCTATGGTCAGCAGAAAGATACTGACAGCACTGTCTATTCTAGAAAGTTATTTTCTAATGAACTACAGTGTGAGGGACGGTTGAAATGTCCCTGGTGCTGAAGGAGCCTGGCAGCTATTACACTGGTCCTCAGCCCACCAGGCCTTCCTTTTTAAGGGTATCTAGGAACTTGTGTAACGCCTCTGTTTTGCTGCAGTCTAAGGATGCAGACCCTTTGCCCAGAAGGAAACAAGAGTTTTAAGTGATGTGTACAGAACACTCTTCTAAGGAGCATCTTGAGGAAATGCAACCCTGGCACCCGGCCTGGGCCCTCAAATATGCGTTGAATGACTGATGCACGCTGGATGCCTTTTATGAGACTCAGAGTTTGTGAGGGCCAGGGAAGGCAGGCAGCAGAGAGAGTGCAGCGAGGCCGGGCGCGGTGGCTCACACCTGTAATCCCAGCACTTTGGGAGGCTGAGGTGGGCAGATCACTTGAGCTCAGGAGTTCAAGACCAGCCTGGGCAACATGGCAAACCCCTGTCTCTATTTTTATTTTGAAAAAAAAGAAGAAAGAAAGAAAGAGAGAGAAAAAAGAAAAGAAAGAAGGAAGGAAGGAAGAAGGAAGGAAGGAACGAAGGAAGGAAGGGAGGGAGGGAGGGAGGGAGGGAGGGAGGGAGGGAGGGAGGGAGTGCAGTAAGATGGACTCACTCGTGCGAGGATGCCAGATGTCAGCTGGTAACTTTATCTACTTCCCTGAATG